>WHSA01001146.1:0-166768 GCA_012931725.1 Litsea cubeba
AAATCCGAACTAAGTCCGAATTCTTTCTAAGATCAGAGTTTCTAAAACGAAAGAGTCTCCAACCCACTTCGTCTCTTTATGCCACAAAAGGACAAAAAACTATTTTTTGACCAAGATAACCAGATTTCAACTCTCTCTTGTTTCTATTACTAGAAAACCAAACCGAGATGTGTAGCAACACGTGTGTTGATGATGGTGGTAAGATCCGATCTTCTACAACTCCCTAACCGCGTGGCTGGGAAAGCGAAGAAGGAGAAGGGGTTTTTGGGTAGCAGAGAAGTTAACAACGAGGGAATACAAGATTTGAATTTGAAATTTCAGAATTTTATGCCTAAAATGGTTGAAGGGCAATTTAGTCCTGAAAAATGAGATCATGTGGATGCAGGACCTAGGTGCAAAAGTTAGCCGAGTGGAACAGAGGCCTTAACAAGTTTTGCTTTGCTTGGACTGGGAGGCTGGATTACAATCTGCTGTAGGGACCTTTCGCTAATTTTGCCTTCTTTAATGCAAACAAAGCCCATTGATATCTATGAAAACATATTTGGCGGCATGTGATGTGAATATATTAGGATCAACCGAATATTATTATCTTTAGATGTTTAAAAACAAAAAGTAAAATTATTTTTTTATCGGTAAATAAGATTAATTTTGTAAAGTTTAAATAGTCTAGTAGGTGCTTCATTTTTTCCATTATATTAGAGTCTCTGATTTGAAATAAGATTATGGATCCCGAGTCTCGTTTAGAGAGTTTCTTAGTTGGAGGCGTGATCATAGTAAGGCCCGGTTATTGAAATCTTAGCTAATCAAAATGAATGCCTTATCATGTATGGTATGTCTCCAAATTTTATTCCAATTGGATGTGGTCCCGCCATAAGATTGACCATATGCTGAATTTATTAATCAAGTTATTCATTCTATGGTCAATCTTATGATGGGACCCATTCTTTTGGAGTAAAAATTTGGGAATATCCTATGCAAGGCGAAGATGTTCGTTTTTGAAGAACTAGGATTTTCAATTAAATGGGCCTTAGTAGCTCATTCAACTCAATAATTCTCCAAGTCAGAGAAGGGATCCGAACTCCTATAAGAAAGAAGAATGGAGCATGGTGCTTGCTTCTGAATTAAAAGAAATTTAGATCATAATTAAAATTTTAGATCTATGTTTATAGGTATAAAGCTTTTGGATCCAAATTCAGATTCTAGAATGTGATGGACCGCGCTCCTGCTCGGTTCTACCGAGGTCGGCGGACGTGGGAGTCCGTCGGGTTCCGACCCTTTCGTAACCGGGGGGCAGGGGCGTGCATCAACATTTCTTTTTTTGTGGGTGTGCCAGATTTTCTATTTTACTTGGAATTGCAAATGGTGATCCGGAGATCAACCTTCGCAAGTAAAAAGGAAATCAACTTCTTTCAAGTTTTCCATTGCACATATATTTAAGAAAAGAGACATTTTCTTGATTTGCCGTGAAAGGCGATTTTTTTGGCATTTATAGCCGATTTTGGCGTTTATAGCCGATTTTTGGCGTTTATAGCCGATTTTGGCGTTTATAGCCGATTTACAATCCTTATCAACAATGAAAGACAAGAATTGTGATTTTTGTCTCTTTTGAAAAAATACAAACTACAATGAAAAGCAAGAAAAGGAGGATCTAACTTCTCAGGAGATTGTGGAGGACTCGTTTAGATTGACGGTCGCAAGCCATATGTGGGCTTCGCCATCATCCATGCAGATGAGAACAGAGGATGCTATTTGATTTGCTTGGCTTGGCTATAACCTCGGGTTTTTAGAAGACAAAGACCAAAGGAAGGTCCTATGTCCAATAAAAAACCGAGTAGACGGGCTGAAAAGCCACATCTAAGCCATTGGAGGCAGGAGGAGAAGGCAAGGACCTTGGGGGGGGGGTACCCCCCAAGGGACTTTTGTCACCTTGTTGCGGTGGCCGGTGTAGAACTTCCGCAGAGTTTTCTCTCTTTTTCCTTTCTCTGGATTTCTGTCTGTGTGCTTGTGCTTTTTTTCTCTGATTTTTCTGATGTCCTTTCTTCTTGGAGAGCCCTCCTATTTATAGGCTTTTAGGTAGCCTTTTAGGTGGGTTTATGGGCTTTTAATGTCATTAAGCCACATAATGGGAGGAGTTACAAAATTGAATTGTTTATTTTGTAACTCCTTTTTCTTGGCTTCTGATTGGCCGGAGGAGATTGAGGGCATTTAATCGCCTTTAATCGCCATGATGGGAGGAGTTTCATGGGTTAAATGCCATGAATCTCTTGACTTGTAACTCCCAAATGCTTGCTTCTGATTGGGCCGTCCAAAGAAATGGATTAATGACTGTAATAAAGCTAGTCAATTAATCGCATTAAGTGGTCGCCGAGCAGCTGAAGAGTCGCGAGCCGTGCCACGTCTTTTGGAATTCTTCTGTCGATGATCATCGATGGATCTTCATGTAGATCGACATCAGATGACCATGTAATTTCAGGTGTTTGTTGCCAACAGCGGGTCGGTGCCATCTGTCCTGTCGATTTCTCGATCGGTCGGGTGGAAAGCACACTTTTTTTTGTTGACCGGGTGGCGATCAATACTGTCTTCGATACTCTTGATGATTTACCCGTGTTTTGGACGGATGTCAGAGGACTTGGTGTCTCAAAAGCATGAATTTTGGAAAGTACCAGAGGCTGGGCTCCTCGAATCGCGAAAAAACGGCGAAAACCGGGGTTTCCGGGGCTTTCCCGGCGACCCCGGGGTCCATGGTCGCCGGCGACCCTGGCCCAGGGTCGCAGGGGTCTGCGACCCTGGGGGGGTTTTCCCCCCTTTTGGTCCCGTTTTGCGTCCGTTTTTGCTTTTTTTTATTCTTTTTTCTTCTGTACTTTTCCTTGACATTTTGACCATTTATTGGCCTGATTTCTTTGTAGGAAACCTGATGAGAATCCTTGCATTTTATTTTGCAAAGTTTCCAATTTCCTGAGAAAGCCGAAGACTTTGTCGCGCAGAGCTGCCGATTTTCTGTCAAAAGCTGAAACTGGGTCAAACGATGTCGGAATGACCTGAAATTTGGTGTGAAGCCTCCTGAGCAATAAATAAGACCAACCATAGGCTTTTGTTTGAGTTTCGAAGCCGTTTGGGGTCCTATCACCTGCAGACTTGCTTTTTGTCGCGATGAAGATGTCGCGGTTTGATGTGCGGTCAACCGATGTCCGATTGACTTGAAATTTGACAGGGAACCTATTGGAGTCATTTTAAGATGATCCATAGGTTCTGTCTTGGAAACCATGGTCCCGGAGAGCTTTTACCGCCGAGAGGCTTGATTTGGCTGTCGGAGAAGCGAAGTTAGGCCAAATGATCTTGAAATGGCTTGAAACTTCTTGTGTACTCCTCTTTTGGCTGTCTGGATGAATCTTGCAGTTTTTGTTTGATTCTGACAAGATTTTATTTTTGGAAGCAGCATTGCCTATTTATGGCAGGTTGCGACTTCATGTAGCTCTTTGGATCTTGAAAAGGCAAAGTGACATTTTTGGTGTCAACAAATGCCCCCTCGAGGTACAGCGGCGAGTTGCTTAACTTTTGTAGTCGATGTGCCTCGAAGAGATTTTTTGAAGGAGAGCCTGTGACTTGACCAAGAGTCTTTGAGCAATCTTTCTTTTTGGTATTTGTAGCCTTTTGAGCTTCCAGGGGAATTTTATGGTAGTGAAAGGGATCACGTACCATCTCGAGGCAAAGTTTTGAAGATGACATCAGGGATGTGGATTTGGGTTTTGACCTTGTGACCTAACAGGCTATATATGGCAGGTTAGGGGGTCGGGTTTGGTTTTGATCGCGTGACCCAACAAGCTGTATGTGGAATGTTGGGGGATCAATTTTGGTTTTGATCTTGTGACCTAACAGGCTGTATGTGGCAAGTTAGGGGATCAGGTTTTGGTTTTTGGTTTTGGTCTTGTGACCTAACAGGCTGTATGTGGCAAGTTAGGGGACCAGGATTTGGTTTGATTTTTGTGGAATGTCAATTTCAAGAATTTGGCTCAATTTGGTAGATGAGGCTTGATGGTTTGATTTTTGGAAGCTCATGGGGCTTGGAATTTTCTTTTGTATGGTCCAATCAACTCAAAAGAGGCATGGAACCATTTTTGTATGCTCTTGGTAAGAGGGATTTCTCTTTGATTAAAAGCCCAAAAAAATTTTTGTGTGCCTAGGTGGTCAAACCTGGCTCATATGGGCTAACCCATGGGACCTTAAGCTTTTGAAATGGCTTAGATCTCATATGGTGTCATTTTTGTAAAGAATATCCAAAATATCTCATTTGGATAGAGAATATCTAAGAATATCTTTACTTGGAAAGAATCTCTCATGATCCCTTTATTTTGGGATAGGATATCTCAAGATATCTTTCTTTTGGGAAAGAATCCGTCATAGATTGATTTTTGGAGAAAATTTCTCAAGATCCCTTTATTTTGGGATAGGATATCTCAAGATATCTTTCTTTTGGGAAAGAATCCGTCATAGATTGATTTTAGGAGAAAATCTCTCAAGATATCTTTCTTTTGGAAAGAATCTTTCTAATTTCTTTCTTTTGGTAAGGTTACTAATTAGTAACACTTACCTCTTTCTTCTTTCCTTCTTTGGTTTGCTCTCCTCTATAAAAGCAAGGAGAAGGTTGGATCTCTTGCTCTTACTACTTTCTTTTGCAATAATCTCAAGAGGGCTTCAAGACCAAGAGCTTTTCTTCTTCAAGATCTTCAAGAGTTTTCTTCTTCTTCTCCATCAATGGCTTCAAGTAAGTTCTCCTTTTTTTTTTTTTTCAAGAAAACTTCATTGTAGGAAAAAAAGTTCTTTCTCTTTTTTTGTTTCTTTCTTTTTCTTTTCTTTTTTTTTTTGTTCACGTGTTTGCCTCCCTTTTTTTTTTTACACGTGTTTTTTTTTTTTTTTTTGCTTTCTTTTCTTTTTTTTTTTCATGTTTTTTTTTTATTGTGTGGGCCGTACGGACAGATCCGTACGGATCTGGCCGTACGGCCACGTGGCCTGTGGGCCACGGCCTGTGGGCCAGCCCGTTTTTTTTTTCTCTTTTTTTTTTTCTCTTTTTTTTTTCCCCCCCCCCTTTTTTTTTTGAGAGAGTTTCTTTTCTTTCTTCTTTTTCTTTTTTTTTGTTTTCTTTCCCCTCTTTTTTTTTTAGAGAAAGTTTCTTTTCTTTTTTTTTTTTGTTTGCTCATCATGATAATGCATTTTTTTCGCAAATCTAGATGTTCATGCATGCCTTTAATTTGTAAATTAAACTTGTAGCATGATGTGATTGCATACCTGAAAGTGTTTGCAAATTTGGGAACTTGGAGCTCGCAGTGATGTTGAGCCCTTCCTGATTTTGCGGAGACTTTTAGGTTTCGAAAGTTTGGAGTTTCGGAGCTCGCAGCGATGTTGAGCCCATCTTCAAGCTTTCTATTTCTTTCGGGATAGTTCCTTTTCTTCGGAATTGCCCCGTCATCATGTCAAAATTTCGCCAGATTTTTTTTTTAGCGAGATTCTGTCATTTTGATGTTTGATCTTTTTCTTTTCCATCCTTTTCAGGTGGTTCCTCCAGAGCGAACAAGGGTAAAGAGCCTGCTGCAAGCGTACCTCGTCGGTCTTCTAGATCCTCTAATCCGGCCGTTCAGCAGGCTTTCGAGAAGGTCCAGTATGTTGAAAGAAACCTGGAAGAGTGCGACTCCCTCAACAGAGATGAGATGAGGCAGCGACTGATCACTCTCAAGGGAGAGGAATTCTATAAGATTATGGTAAGCAGTCGTCCATGGCTGATGGAAGATCAGAGCATTTTGCCCAAGCCTACCTTCTTCTTTGGTGATGCAGTCCCTGACGACATTACATACCAGAGGAGATCTTTTCAGTTTTCCTTCACAGCAGATGGTGAGAAGAAGACTGTTACTACCCGGTCGATGTTTGATCGCACCGTCTCGATTCTGAGCCTTGCCCCCACGTGCCCTAAGAGGGAAGATCCTCCAAGTTGGGTGAGAAGGACAAATGTAATCAAGACCGGGGTTTTTGTCGGCGGTTCTCCTGGATATACGGAGAGGTCGCCTGTTGACATGGACCTGTTGATGCCATCCAGCGGCTACCAGGGCTCTGATTATCCGTCGGTCGATTTGAGACCGGTGGGCCTTGGTATTTTCAGCGGTGACGGCAGCAATTGGATCAAGCCTTTTCGACTTCGAGGTCGTTTCAATGCTGACTCCGAGTGGAAGTCGTGGACTGATCGCGTCCTGCTGATTGGTGGCACCGTTTTGAAGGAAGCCGGGATTTTTGATGCGGTCCGCGCTTTTGGGGAGACCGTGATCTTTTCCGACGAGGCCTTCATGGCTATGCTGGAGTCGTTCCTCCCTCAAACCAATACCTTCGTTGTGACGAATGGTGAGATTGGTTTTTCTTTGAAGGAGCTGAGCGCTATTACCGGATTGCCCATCCTCGGCAAACTCTATGAGGAGTTTATGCCGATTGACAGCGTCCTCGAGGGGCAGTCTGAGGAGTTCAGGCTTCTATACTTTCAGCTCGTCGCCTTCTATGATTTTTTGAAGGAGAAGGGGGGTTCGAAAGTTAGATCCAGCAGTTGGAAGAGTTTTTGCTCTTCATTCCCCAACTTCTTTGATAGTAGGGAGCCTTCTGATAGCATGACCCAAGAAGCTGGAGCTCAGGATCCAAGTTCAAAGAAGATCTTGGCCATGCAAGAAGAGTTGAGAGATTTCTGTGCAAGTACAAACGCCATATGTCCTGACATTGCACTGAGGAGAGATCTCGCTGTGTACCTCACTTATTGGCTTGGTGAGGCTATTTTTGCTGGAGGAGATGGAACGCACATCAGGCCGCATTGTATTTTCCCGGCTTGTCAGATGGCGTTTGGAGAGCAGCTTGCTTTGGTGCCATGCTCTTTACTCCTACCTGTGTACCGAACTGCAGGCTGCTGCTTTTCTAGTTCGGCTTGGGCTTCCCATGAATAGGGTATTTTCAGCCCATATCTTTTATTCGTGGTATGTATACCACTGTCCTGGCTTCCATCGGCTGGGTGTTGCACAGGATGATGATCCTCTGATGATTCGACTGGCTAAGGGCAAAGCCGTGTCCGAATCACTTTTGTTTGCCCGCATGAGGATCCGACGGTTCAGGGACGTCGAGATGGGGCAATCTTCAGTAAAGCTTTCTCCGGAGTTGCGGAAGAAGGCTTTTGATTTTGGTGCCTCCCGAGACTCTACCAGGGCGGGGTCGGGAAGGCATTATTCCTTGACAAATGCAGAGAGAGAGTGGCTTTTCAGCATACGTGTCGGCACGATGGTGTACCGTAGACATCTTTTCGTCGACATCCAGCCGTATGTACCCTCTCGCTTTGCTTTGCAGCTGGGCTTTTCTCAAGGCGTTGTTGGAGCGCCTTCAAGTATGGTGAAGCGCTTTGGAGGCTTACAGGACGGGAGAAATGCATGGGCTTTTTATAGTGCTGAAGACACTACAGCCATGATTTCTTATCCTGTGTTGCTGACTTCCCGGACTGCCGGCTTTGCGAAGTGGTTCGCGGAGAGCTTCTCGGCATATCGGGGACTTTCCAGGAAGGAGCTTGATGTGAAGCTGGTATCTGGAAAGGGCCTTGGAAAGTCGGATGGCATCCGGCGAGAGGAAGTTTGGTCCTTCCTTTCTGGAGAGAAGCACAAGATAGGCTTTCTCGGTGACCAGGGCGTCATCGGTTCTGAAGCTGTTCGAGAAATACCTGACGAGGCTTTGGAGCAGCTAGAACAGGAGGAAGCTGAACTTGGCGCTTGGATGCAGGCGGCACAGAGGCAAGCTTCCGTGGAGTCTACTGGCAAGAGCAGACCATCCAGTGATGAGTCAAGTGGGAAACCTGACTCTGACGGCGGGGCAGGTTCCTCTAAAAAGCGAGCCCGCAGAAGTAAGAGGAGGAGGAGTCATCATAGTAGCAAGGGGCAACATGAGGACCCTCCTAACTTGGAAGTTCCTCTTACTATCAATGAGGATGTGCCAGTGGATGCTGACGAGCCTCCGGAGAAGAGAAGCCGAGAAGAAGAGACCGTCGGTGAAGGTATGATTCTTCCTTTTTCTCTTTCCATTTCTTTTCATGGGATTTTTCCATGTTATGATTTGCTTCTTGTTTCTGCTTTTCTTCTCTTCTCTTTTTTTTTTTTTTTTTTTTTTTTTTTTTTTTTTTTTTTTTAGCAGAGGAAGACTTGGTGATGCCTGAGGTCCCAACCGATGAGGTGGTGATGGACCCTGTTGAGGCACCTGAAGAAGAACCGAGGGACTCTGGAGTAAATCCAGAATCTCCAATTGGTATGACTTCTTTTGATCCCTTTCTTCTTTTTTTTTTTGTTTGTGACTCGGCTTGCTAATCACGTTTTTTTGTTGCCAGCTGACTTGCCACAGGGTTCTGATGACTTTGAACCATCGATGGACGCAAATGTTGATGATGCTTTCGATGAGTTCATGGAGGAAGAAAGTGTTCCGCCAGTCGTCGAAGAAGGTATTTTGTAGTTATAACTCTGATAATGATTTTCAAACAGGGTCATATTCATACCTTTTTGTGTTTCCTTTGCAGGTTTTGAAGTGGCAGAGGAGGATCCGTTGCTTCCAGAGCAAGAGATGCCAGAGGTTGATCCAGAGGTAGAGATTCATGGGACCAGCTCTGACAATATTGAGGAGATTCCTCGCGCTGAGATTCCTTCCCAAGCAGGAGCAGCTTCAGCTGGAAAGAGTTCTTTTGTTACTCTTTCAACAGATGATGACATGAGTAGCCGACCAACGGAGTTGGGCGAATCCTCAGCTGGGCCATCTCTTCTTTTTGCGAAGAAGGTGGTGGTGCGAGTTGTGCGCTCTTGGATTGAGACTCTCCTTTCTGGGCACTTGGAAGTCGGATTTGGCATGATCCAGCATGTGCAGGAGATTCTCAGTGATGCTGAAGAGGCTGGTCTGGATGTCACAGGTGCCAGGGCGATCGTTGATAGGATCATTGCACTGGGTGACAAGTGGTTTGAGACCGTGAGTTTGGCTGATGACCAGTTCTTCAAGGAGATGTTCCTGGACCCTGCAGATAAGGCTAAGTCTGACCTAGATGAGGCTACAGAAAGCAGGAAGGTGGCAGTCCGAAAGAGGAATAGAGAAGAGGTAACCATCATCGAGCTGACACATGACCTTAACATCCTTGATAGGGAGGTCGATGAGGCCAGGAAACGTCTTGAGCTTCTGCAGGCACAAGTCGCTGCCAAGTGGACTGCCATAATAGAAGCTCGCGACAGGGAGAGTGTCCTGATTCACCAGGTTGCAGATGCCGAACGGGTTCTCAAAAGGAAGTCTGATGAGGATAAACAATGGCAAGCTGCTCGAGGTAAGCTTCCTGGTGTGAGAGAAGGGGTACAGCCCACTCCAGCATCTCATGGCAAGTTCCTGAAGAAGCGTGCCTTGGAATCCTTGACAGCTGAGGCTAAAAGTTTGCTTGGGGAGTTGAACTCTTGGCTGGAGACCATCTTTGATTGAGCTCCTGTATACAGAAACCATCCTTCTCTCTTTTTTTTTGGTACCACTTGTATATATTTTTTTTTTTTGGTACTTATTCTTTTGCAGTGCTTGTGAACACTCTCTTTTTTTTTTGGTACCACATGTATTTTTTTGGTACTCTTTTTTTGTAGTGCTTGTGAACACTTTCTTTTTTTTTTGTTATCCCTACGCTCACTTGAATCTTTTTGTGATAAAAGTAATTGCTAAATGGGATTGATTTTTTTGTTATCCCTACGCTCACTTGAATCTTTTTGTGATAAAAGTAATTGCTAAATGGGATTTGATCAAAAGGTTGTCATTTTGTGAAAATCTTTTGTCAAATGATAGTTTTGGCATGAAAGCCAGGTTTTTGTTTGTGGCATGGAAGCCAATTTTGGTGGCATTGATAGCCGAATTTGTTTTGTGGCATCTATAGCCGGTTTTTGGTGGCATTGATAGCCATTTTTTTTTGAAATCCAAGTTTTTTGTTTGTGTGGCATTGATAGCCGGTTTTGTTTTGGTGGCATTGATAGCCGGTTTGTGGCATTTATAGCCTGTTTTGTTTTTTGGTGGCATTGATAGCCGGTTTGTGGCATTTATAGCCGGTTTGTGGCATTTATAGCCTGTTTGTGGCATTTATAGCCGGTTTGGTTTTCAAAAAATGCAAGTATCGACTAAAAGTCGCCTCCCTGCTGAATGCTCTTGCAAGTATCGATGGAATGTCGCATCCTTGCTCATTCGATTGCGAGTATCGATGGAATGTCGCATCCTCGCGGATTTGGGTGCAAGTATCGATGGAATGTCGCATCCTTGCTTTTCAAAAATTTTGGTTTTGCGGGTACTGACTTGATGTCGTTTCCCCATGATTTTTTGAAATTTGTGGTTTTCTCGAACCTTTGGGTCATGGATATCAACTGAAATGTTGCGTCTCCACAGTTTTTTAGGTTTTTTTCGAACCTTTGAAATTTGGGTTGTGGATATCAACTGAAATGTTGCGTTTCCACGGTTTTTTAGGTTTTTTCGAACCTTTGAAATTTGGGTTGTGGATATCAACTGAAATGTTGCGTTTCCACGGTTTTGGATTTTGCAAGTATCGACGAAATGTCGCTTCCCTGCGATTTTGGAAGTGTCGAACTTGGTTCGCTTGCTTCCGATTTGTGCGAGTATCGACTAAGCGTCGCTTCCTCGCGGTTTTTGAAAAACCAATTTTTTTTTGTTTAAAGACACGAGGGTCATAAGTTTTGACCTAAAACCATTTTGGCGGTAAAAGGCAGGGTGGACTAGGGTGGAAATCCCTGAATCCGGATTTTGTTTCAAACGATGAATTTTGGGTTCAAGGGTTGAAAATTTTGGTCAAGTTAGGGAAAGATTCCTAAACTTGGATTTTTTTTTGAACAATGAAACGATGAAAGTAAGCATTGTTTTAGATTTCTAGAAATTTCAACATTTGATATGAAAATTCTAAAAAAGGTGGGTTTGGCGAGCGTGTACCTGGAAACCGGTTTTGGCCGTACAGGCATTGCTCTTACCCAGTTGGGTAAGTCTTCAAGGGTAGTACCGCTTTAAGAACTTGCCATTGATGGGCAGCATACATCTGTCACCTTCCATGTTTAGGAGTGCGTATGCGCCATTGGAGAAAACTTTGTCGATGACGTAGGGTCCCTCCCATTTTGGCTCGAATTTGCCTTTGGACTTGTGAGCGAAGACCATTGGTCTTTTTACCGCAAGAACCAAGTCATTCTTTTTGTAGGCGCGTTGTCTGACCTTTTTATCGAAAGATCCTGCCATACGTGCTTGGTAAAGTTCAATGCTTTGTTGAGCTTCGAGCCGTCTCTCATCGAGATTGTCCAGCTCATGGAGCCGCAATTTGACATTGCTTTCTTGAGTCATGTCATTTTGCAAGGATACCCTCAAGGAAGGAATTTGTACTTCCAAGGGCACAACAGCTTCGCATCCATAGACCAAGGAGAATGGTGTGCTATGGGTTGGTCCTCGAACGGTGGTTCGATAGGCCCACAAAGCTTCAGACATTTTGTCGCTCCAGTCTCTTTTGTGATTAGAGACCATTTTTTTGAGGATTTTGCAGAGTGTCTTGTTGAAAGCTTCTGCTAACCCGTTTGCTGCCGGATTGTATGGAGTCGAAGGACAGCTTTGGATTTTGTATTTGTCGCAGAACCTGTAGAATCGATGATCCCGGAACTGTGGCCCGTTATCATGGACGAATCTTTTGGGTATACCGAAACGACAAATGATGTTGGTGCGTAGGAACTGAAGGACTGATGAGGTCTTCATTTCGTTAAACGCAAATGCTTCTGACCACTTGGAGAAATAATCCGTAGCGGCGAAGATGAAGCGATGACCTTTGCTTGAAGGGGGAGAAATAGGACCTATGATGTCCATACCCCAGGCTTCGAAAGGCCATGAGATCGCTGTAGGATGCAGCCATTCTGGAGGCATGTGAATGTAATCTCCATGAACTTGGCATTGTTGGCAGCGCTTAGCAAATTGCATTGCATCAGCTACCATGGTAGGCCAGTAATATCCTAACCTTTTTATCTGATCATAGAGCTTAGGTCCAGCCTGATGAGCTCCACAAAGACCAGCATGAACTTCTTTGAGTGTTTCTTCAGCCTCTTGTTGTGACAAGCAGCGTAGAAGTACTCCGTTGAAGGATTTCCTGTAAAGGATTTTTGATGGAATATCCAAATGGAAGCTTGGGGTTCGCCTTTGGATGCTTACCCGTTCTTTTGGATCTTCAGGTAGGATTCCGAACATAATGTAATCAATGAACGGATCCCTCCAGTCGCCAATTGAAGTTTGAAGGATTGAAATCCGACTTCCGACCACTTGGTGGCATTCAGCAACTGCTTGGTGTGTGTTAAGAGGAGGAAGGATTCTTCTTTCGCACACTGTGACTTGCATGTTTTCCCCTTCCTGGATTGCCATGGATGCGGCAAGTCCGGCTAGGGCATCTGCACGTATGTTTTCACCTCTACGAATGTGGGTGATGTGACAGACGTCAAACTTTTGCAGAAGTGATTGTGCCTTGTTGTAGTAGGGCAGCAAATCTGGCTTCCTGACTTCAAATTTCTGATTCATCTGGTTGACGATCAGTTGAGAGTCTCCAAAGACTTCCAGCATAGTGATACCGGATTCGATGGCGAGTTCCAATCCTAAGATCAGAGCTTGATATTCAGCTGCATTGTTTGTGCATGGTTCCAGTAGCGAGAAAGCGTGTGGAATCATGTATTTGTCGGGGCTAACAAAGAGGATGCCAACTCCCGAGATCAGCTGTCTTTTTTCATTTGTCCTGGTTGCACCGTCAAAGTACATGTCCCAGGAGGCACTTTGTGAGAAAGTCTCCACATTGTAGACTGGTTCGTCTGGAAGATCATCTCTGAGTGGAGAATCTTTAGGCAATGGATGCTCTGCGAGGAAGTCTGCTAGAGCTTGCCCTTTGATTGCTTTTTGTGGTACATACCTAATATCAAATTGTGACAGAAGGATGGACCATTTTGCCAGTCGAGCATTGAGAGAACCTGCCTTTGTGACAAGGACCTTCAAGAGGTTGACCCTCGAGACCAGGTAGACTGTGTTGGAAAGCAAGTAGTGACGCAGTTTTTGTACGGCGAACATCACTGCAAGACATTCTTTTTCGACTGGAGAGTAGCGATGCTCTGCACCTACTAGCATGCGGCTGAGGTAATATAGAGCAGCTTCTTTTCTTTGATCATTTTCTTGCGCAAGCAGAGCTCCCAGAGAGTGATCAAGGGCTCTTGTGTACAAGATGAATGGTTTTCCAGTGGTAGGAGCAGCTAATACTGGAGGTTTTGTCAGGTATGACTTGATGTCTTGGAAAGCAGCTTCACAGTCAGCATCCCAGACAAAGTTTACACCTTTTTTCATCAACCGGGAGAATGGACGGCATTTCCCCGAAAGATTGGAGATGAACCGTCTGATGTAGGCCAATCTCCCTTGAAGCCCTTTGAGTTCTCTCAAGGTTCTTGGAGAGGGCATTTCTAGAATGGCTTTGACTTTTATGGGGTCAAGCTCTATTCCAGCTTTCCGAACTAAGAATCCGAGGAACTTACCCGACGAGACGCCGAAGAAGCATTTCAATGGATTCATTCGCAGTTTGTGTTTGCGAAGCCGGAGGAAGACTTCTCGGAGGTTTTCGAGATGATCTTCCTTTCTTTTGCTTTTGACGGCGAGGTCATCAACGTAACATTCAACCGTCTTGTGCTGCATATCTTGGAATATTTTCATCATAGCCCTCTGATATGTGGCACCAGCATTCTTCAAACCGAATGGCATGACAGTGTAGCAATACACGCCAAATGGGGTTCGAAAGGATGTATGTTTTTCATCCTCAGGATGCATCTTTATCTGATTGTAGCCAGAGAAGCCATCCATGAATGTCATTCGCTCGAATCCACAGGTATTATCAATCATTACCTCTGGTATGGGGAGCGGAAACTCATCTTTTGGGCATGCGCCATTCAGGTCTCTATAGTCAATACAGACCCTGATCTGCCCATTTTTCTTTGTCACGGGGACAATGTTGGCCAACCATTCAGGATGTTGTTCCTCACGGATGATTGAGTTTGTGAACTGCTATTTTGGGGTCTAAGCCTGGCATTTCAGCATAAGACCATGCAAGCAATCAACGAACTCACGAAGAAAAGCGATATACTCGGGTAACTCATCATCCTTATATTCTTGCTTATGAATACAGGACGTGGGTTATCTGGTGTTCCCAAGTCGATCTTTTGAACAGGATCTTCTGTTGGAAGGTTCGAAGGTGGTTCCTCCACAATATTTTCGGAGGCTTCCAGCTCAACGAAACCTTCTGGGGTTCCAAGGGCATTTCCAGACCAAGGGTTTGTTCCTTTCCACGGGTCTTCTTGATCGGTAATTTTCCCAAGGCTTGCTATGAGATGATCCCATCGCCTGTTGAAACCGAGTCGAAGTAGGCTATTTCTTTTGGAGATGAGGGTTCTTCTGGGTCAGAAGTCCACACGTCTGTGCCATCGGACAACTCCTCTTCATTTTCGGAGAAATCGTGCCAATTGGATGAGCTTCCTGGATCTTTGTCAGGTGACTCATCAAAGAGATATCCAGGGAGATCGATGTCTTCATGGACTTGATATGTTGAGGCTTGGTCAGTATATTGACTTTTAAGCCTTTGTGTCAACTGTCTCAAGGGAGTGTCAGGATCATACCCTAACCCGTGTGAAGACTTTTCTACATAGCCGTAGAGTCTCCAATCTTCCAGCTGGCTTTTGGTCAAGACGGGCCCCAATGGCGTGAGAATACCGCGTCCTTCTCCCAAACCTACTGGGTTTTGAGCGTCATAGCCCATTTTCTTCATAATAGCTTGTGCCACAGAACTGTATAAGGATAGTTGAGGCGTACCTTTATTTTGGAAAGGTTCAAGCATGGAGTTTGATGAAGAAGCATCCGATCTATGAAAGAAGATCGGTTTTTCCTTTGCTGAAGTTGCTGGAACAACGAAGGAAGCTGACGTAGGATCTTCTATGTCAGAAGTTGTCTTCATTGGAGTAAGAGCAGGCTGAACTTGCTGAGTGTCAGCTTGGCTTGACGATGTGTCGTCTTCTGGCTCTGAATCCGAGTCCGTGTCTTGCATGATAGACACGAAAGAGACAACAAATTTGCCCCCAGGCTTTTGTTTTGCCTTCTTCACTTTAGTTGTGATGACCAAAGGCTTTGAAGATTTGAGGGAGATGATGAAGGGAGTTTGTATGCTCTCTTCAGATTTACCGGATGGTTTGTTTTCTTCCGGTGATTGTTGAGGAGGCTCGTTGACGCGTTCTTGCTCTTGTTCTAGAGCGAGTCGCTGCAAGATCCTTGCATATTCTTCAAGATCAGGCATGGGAGCCGGATCTTCTTCTTCATCATCTCTTTGTGGCTCAACATTGTTGATTTCCACTGGAGTAATGAGAGGTGCTGGGTCAGCAGCATTTTCTTGTACAGCTTCTTGGTCTTCTTCATCATCAGACCAGGATCCTTGTGGCTGTAAGGGGTTATACCAGATTACTGGCATAAGATGAGATTCAGGAACCCATTCTTCATCGGAGAGATATTCTCCTGTTTCAAGGGACTCCTCCCACTCATCTGTGTAGTTGGATTCGAACCCATCATCAGTGTCGCTGGATTCGTATCCATCAATGGAGAATCCAACTACTGAATTGCAAGAGTATGATGCCTCCTGCATGGCTTCTTTGAATTGAGGTGGCATGAAATCACTGAGAGTGAATTTCCTTACCCCTTTGAAGTCTCTGGAAGGGATGTTTTTGTTACCTCCAGTGAAGCGGTAGAGGAAGCCTCTGCCTTTTCTTTGACCTCTAGTTTTGGCTGGGTCTTCTCTTGCCGTTTGAGCTTGAGGAGATGTTTTCTAGCCTGCCTTCGCTGTTGAGCTGTAGGCTTTATTTTCACGACCTCCCAATTTTCATCTTCCAGGAGATCGGGATGTACCCATATCGGTTGTCCGTCTGGTGTCGGGTAAGGAACCAGTTCCTCGGACGCTTCGATTGAGTTTATCACCTTGAAGGAAGTAGTGATCTTCTTCTTCGGTGATCTTGATGTTTGTCCACATGTCACCATGTTGACGGAGGCAGACCCATAGTTTTTGTCAAAGGTGATGACTCCGTTTTTCCACATCTCATTTATTTTCTCTCTCACAACGAAGCATTGATTGAGAGGATGCGAGATCATCTGGTGGTATGGACAGTACCGAGGATCGTTGGTTTTGCCAACATCACCCGGTCTTTTTGGTTCAGGCAAGGTGAGCTTGCCATTTGCCACAAGAGCCCCGAAGATTTCATCAACATCTTCATCAAACGGGTATTTCTTCTCTACTCGTTCTTTGAAGGCATCAGAGAGTTCAGGTCTCTTACCAGCAGCTTTGTTTTCAGCTTTCTTTGGTGGCTGAGGAGCTGGCTTGGTCTGCACATTGAGGACCTCTTTCTTCTTTGGTTTAGAGGTTGCAATGGCGGTTGGCTCTTTTCTTGATGATTTCTGACTGTTGAGGTCTTTAATCACCGTTTCAGCTTCCATGGAAGCTTCTAGGAGTTCTCCCAGGTTTTTTGATTTGTTGCCGATGATCATGGAGCGGATTCTGGCTCTCATGTTGTTTCGGCAGATGTCGACTAGCGACGCTTGTGGCAATACATCAGAGCATTTGTATGCCATTGCTTTCCACTTGTGAATGAAGTCATATGTTGATTCATTCTCCCCCTGTTTTAGGCTGCACAGCTGAGCCATAGTAGCGGGGTGATCCTCACCTTTGAAGTGAGTCAGGAAGCGTGTCTCTAGCATGGCCCAATTTTGGATTGAGTCCTCCGGCAGAGTGGAGTACCAATCGAAGGCCGTACCTTTTAGGGTACTTGCAAAGAGGCGAATCTTGAGTGCATCTTGATCCGCGATAGCTCCCGTCAGGATCTTGAAGTGGATGACGTGCTGTCTGGCTGATCCTTTCCCCGTATATGTTTGGAGAGTAGGATGCTTGAATTTGGTGGGGAACGGGACCGAGTCCATCCATAAGGGATATGGTGGCTTGATCCCATGCTCTTTGAGTATATCCTCTTCTTTTGCTTTGGCGAGGATACCGTCTACGTCCTTTTTGGTAAGGGCGCGTGACTCATTTTCTTCTCTATTTACCTCGTCGTCTTGATGATTCGGAGGAGGTTCATTGTTCGCCTGATTTTGGAAGGCGAGGAGAAGGTTTTCCATCAGAGTTTCAATCCTCTGCTGGCCCTGTTCCAACTGCTGGATGCGGGTAATCGCATCTTCTGGAGGTGGATTGTGGGGTGGTGGCTCAGAATTTGTAGCCAAGACATTCATCCTTCGTGATTCGAACGAAGAAACTGTCCTGGTGACTGAGCTGGGGCTCATTCTTTTTGAAGAAGAGCTTGAGGAAGGATCACTCTGCTGTCCTTTGCTTGAAGGAGCAGGGGATTCTTCTGAATGTCTTCTTGTCCTGGAGACGCTGCGGGTCATTGGACGTCGGACATGGATTTTTGTTGCTGATTTTTGGCGCCTTCTGGTTTTTCCAACCATATGGACGGCAGCAACTTGGTTGGGTCTTTCTTTTTCGACCCATTTAGGAGAGACTTGAAGTGTGGGAGGCTGAGTCCTTTGCTTCTCTAGTCTCTTTTGTCTATACGACGCGCGGCGGCGTATACGACGAGCAATTTGAGCTTCGGTCAGCTCTGACTGGGCTTTGACAATGAAGGATGTGCTCCCTCGGGCGCAGCAGCCGAGTCTGTCTTCTTTGTAGCTGGGCAAGGACAGGATGCGAACCCTATCCTTCGCCAGTTGCAGCGAAGCTTTGAATTTGTGAAGTTCGGCCCCTGTAGAGATGAAGGGTCGAACTGCAGATTTGTAGGCCTTAGCAGGTGCTTGTGGAGGCCTTGTGATGCATGACTTGATTTTGGGCTTGTAGGAACAAGCCGGCTCATGCTGGGATGACTTTGAAGTCAGGTCGGAGATGGGTCTCTCCTCTTTCATGTAAGCAAGAGGATAGAACTGGTTCTCCTTGAGTGGGGCCAGGAATGCTGGCTTAGTGGATGCCTGGGACCTTCTTTGTTTTGGTGAAGGTCTTGGGGACCAAGTCTTGGGGTAGACCTGGTTGTTTGCAGGTTGAGGCTTCGTGGGGCTGCCACGGGCTTCAGGCCTTTTTGTACTCGCCTTTGGTGTCACGGTAGTGACACGTTGAGAGGCGAGTTTCTGCTTCTTGGAGGGAGCAGCTTGTTCCTCAGGAAGTGGGAATGGTCCCAACGTCCCGAAGACGATAGTCCGGGGGGTCGAGGTCGACCCGGAGTTCACAGAGTTGCCGAGGGAGTTGACACTTCGGCAGCTGATGGGGCGCTTGTAGGTGCGCGTGGTTTGCTTCTGTTGAAGCATGAGTTGGTGCTTGCTTTCGTCGAAAGTAATGGTTAGTGAAGCTGCCATTGTTAGTTTTTTTGAAAATTTCTGAAACAAGACCACATCCATTAGTAATCACAAGAATATAATGATCATAAATGGGAAGTTCTATGGTTTCGTCTTTTCAAATTGCTCGAGGTAGATGACCCAAACAATATGAGGAAGGCAAAATGCCATAGAGGGTACAATTGTTCTGATCGCAGGTGTGGTAAGCCCGGAATGGGCATCCCAGTGACTGCTAGAAGCAATTGTGAACTTAAATTCGACTTATCGAGAAGCAGAGCTTGCTCGAGGTAAGAAGAATTTAAAGTTGGAGTTACAGATGTGCCGGTCGCAATACAGTAGACCCTGAAAGGGCGTACTAGTACCGCTAGACACAAATGTTTTGAGACCGCATCTATGAGATGAGATTCTCTGTTTTGAAAGGTCAAGATTGGATTCATCAAAGAGAGCAGATGGTATTCCAATCTGAACACGGGCTCAGCGATTTCCGCGAGCGCCAGTGCTCAGAAAGAAATGAACCATGATTTCTCGGATCTGAATCTAAAAATGACGAGTTTTCTTTTGAAAGGCCAATATCGGGTTCATCAAAGAGAGCAAAAGGCACTCCAATCTGAACACGGGCTCAGCGATTTCCGCGAGCGCCAGTGCTCAGAAAGAAGAAGACCAAGATTTCTCCAATCTAAACCCAAAATGACGGAAGTTTTTTTTTTTTTTTTTTTTTGAAGATTTTTTTTTTTGAAGATTTTTTTTTTTTTTTTTTAAAATCTCTTTTTTTTTTATTTTTTTTTTATTTATTTTTTATTTTTTTTTTTTAAGATTTTTTTTTTGAAAATTTTTTTTATTTTTTATTTTTTTATTTTAAAATTTTTATATTTTTTTTTTATTTTTTTTTTATTTAAAAGACGAGAGAGTACACATAGGCCTCCTAACCCGGTCTTATGAAATCTTGATTGATAGAATTGCCCCCAGGTAAGGGTAGGATTACTTAATGAACCCGTTTGGAGGACCCTTGCCTAGAACAGTCAAGCTGTCTCCACACTCTGGACAAGGCTTTTCTTTGAATCAACCATGATCAAAGAACACAGTTGGTTTAACCTTAGTGGTCTATGTCTTTTTTTTTTTATATATTTTTTTTATTTTTATTTTTATGAATTCATCGAAGAGAAACCATGGCCCAAAACCTTAGTCGAACAGGCTCAACATTTCTGCAAGCGCGATGAACGATAGGAACAGATCAAGGTTTCTCAATTTTGAATCCAAATTGAGAAATCTAAAATTTTTTTTTTTATATATATATATTTTTTTTTGATTTTTTAATGAACTCATCGAAGAGAAACCATGGCCCAAAACCTTAGTCGAACAGGCTCAACATTTCTGCAAGCGCGATGAACGATAGGAACGGATCAGGTTTCTCAATTTTGAATCCAAATTGAGAAATCTAAAATTTTTTTTTTTATATATATATATATTTTTTTTTTGATTTTTGATGAACTCATCGAAGAGAAACCATGGCCCAAAACCTTAGTCGAACAGGCTCAACATTTCTGCAAGCGCGATGAACGATAGGAACGGATCAAGGTTTCTCAATTTTGAATCCAAATTGAGAAATCTAAAAATTTTTTTTTTTTTATATATATATATATATTTTTTTTTTGATTTTTTAATGAACTCATCGAAGAGAAACCATGGCCCAAAACCTTAGTCGAACAGGCTCAACATTTCTGCAAGCGCGATGAACGATAGGAACGGATCAAGGTTTCTCAATTTTGAATCCAAATTGAGAAATCTGATTTTTTTGTTTTTTTTTTTTTAAATTTTTTTTTTTTTTTTGAAAAGAGAAAGAATGGAAATAAATTCAAAGAATTAGAAATTTCCAAACAAAAAATCTCATCTCATTTTTTTTTGCAGAATTCAACATAGGCCACCAATTATAAAGTAGCCAAGGAATCGAGAAAAGAAATATAAGCATAGAGCAAAATATATGATATGCAAATATTTTCATTTCTAGCATCGTGTTCTCAAATAAACGAGTCCCACCGGGTGATGCCAGCTTGATGGACCGCGCTCCTGCTTGGTTCTACCGAGGTCGGCGGACGTGGGAGTCCGTCGGGTCCGACCCTTTCGTAACCGGGGGGCAGGGGCGTGCATCAACATTTCTTTTTTTGTGGGTGTGCCAGATTTTCTATTTTACTTGGAATTGCAAATGGTGATCCGGAGATCAACCTTCGCAAGTAAAAAGGAAATCAACTTCTTTCAAGTTTTCCATTGCACATATATTTAAGAAAAGAGACATTTTCTTGATTTGCCGTGAAAGGCGATTTTTTTGGCATTTATAGCCGATTTTGGCGTTTATAGCCGATTTTTGGCGTTTATAGCCGATTTTGGCGTTTATAGCCGATTTACAATCCTTATCAACAATGAAAGACAAGAATTGTGATTTTTGTCTCTTTTGAAAAAATACAAACTACAATGAAAAGCAAGAAAAGGAGGATCTAACTTCTCAGGAGATTGTGGAGGACTCGTTTAGATTGACGGTCGCAAGCCATATGTGGGCTTCGCCATCATCCATGCAGATGAGAACAGAGGATGCTATTTGATTTGCTTGGCTTGGCTATAACCTCGGGTTTTTAGAAGACAAAGACCAAAGGAAGGTCCTATGTCCAATAAAAAACCGAGTAGACGGGCTGAAAAGCCACATCTAAGCCATTGGAGGCAGGAGGAGAAGGCAAGGACCTTGGGGGGGGGGGGTACCCCCCAAGGGACTTTTGTCACCTTGTTGCGGTGGCCGGTGTAGAACTTCCGCAGAGTTTTCTCTCTTTTTCCTTTCTCTGGATTTCTGTCTGTGTGCTTGTGCTTTTTTTCTCTGATTTTTCTGATGTCCTTTCTTCTTGGAGAGCCCTCCTATTTATAGGCTTTTAGGTAGCCTTTTAGGTGGGTTTATGGGCTTTTAATGTCATTAAGCCACATAATGGGAGGAGTTACAAAATTGAATTGTTTATTTTGTAACTCCTTTTTCTTGGCTTCTGATTGGCCGGAGGAGATTGAGGGCATTTAATCGCCTTTAATCGCCATGATGGGAGGAGTTTCATGGGTTAAATGCCATGAATCTCTTGACTTGTAACTCCCAAATGCTTGCTTCTGATTGGGCCGTCCAAAGAAATGGATTAATGACTGTAATAAAGCTAGTCAATTAATCGCATTAAGTGGTCGCCGAGCAGCTGAAGAGTCGCGAGCCGTGCCACGTCTTTTGGAATTCTTCTGTCGATGATCATCGATGGATCTTCATGTAGATCGACATCAGATGACCATGTAATTTCAGGTGTTTGTTGCCAACAGCGGGTCGGTGCCATCTGTCCTGTCGATTTCTCGATCGGTCGGGTGGAAAGCACACTTTTTTTTTGTTGACCGGGTGGCGATCAATACTGTCTTCGATACTCTTGATGATTTACCCGTGTTTTGGACGGATGTCAGAGGACTTGGTGTCTCAAAAGCATGAATTTTGGAAAGTACCAGAGGCTGGGCTCCTCGAATCGCGAAAAAAACGGCGAAAACCGGGGTTTCCGGGGCTTTCCCGGCGACCCCGGGGTCCATGGTCGCCGGCGACCCTGGCCCAGGGTCGCAGGGGCCTGCGACCCTGGGGGGGTTTTCCCCCCTTTTGGTCCCGTTTTGCGTCCGTTTTTGCTTTTTTTTTATTCTTTTTTCTTCTGTACTTTTCCTTGACATTTTGACCATTTATTGGCCTGATTTCTTTGTAGGAAACCTGATGAGAATCCTTGCATTTTATTTTGCAAAGTTTCCAATTTCCTGAGAAAGCCGAAGACTTTGTCGCGCAGAGCTGCCGATTTTCTGTCAAAAGCTGAAACTGGGTCAAACGATGTCGGAATGACCTGAAATTTGGTGTGAAGCCTCCTGAGCAATAAATAAGACCAACCATAGGCTTTTGTTTGAGTTTCGAAGCCGTTTGGGGTCCTATCACCTGCAGACTTGCTTTTTGTCGCGATGAAGATGTCGCGGTTTGATGTGCGGTCAACCGATGTCCGATTGACTTGAAATTTGACAGGGAACCTATTGGAGTCATTTTAAGATGATCCATAGGTTCTGTCTTGGAAACCATGGTCCCGGAGAGCTTTTACCGCCGAGAGGCTTGATTTGGCTGTCGGAGAAGCGAAGTTAGGCCAAATGATCTTGAAATGGCTTGAAACTTCTTGTGTACTCCTCTTTTGGCTGTCTGGATGAATCTTGCAGTTTTTGTTTGATTCTGACAAGATTTTATTTTTGGAAGCAGCATTGCCTATTTATGGCAGGTTGCGACTTCATGTAGCTCTTTGGATCTTGAAAAGGCAAAGTGACATTTTTGGTGTCAACAATTTGTGGCGCCGTATTGAAGGAAGCCAGGATTTTTGATGCGGTGCGCGCCTTTAGGGAGACCGTGATCTTTTCCGACGAGGCCTTCATGGCTATGCTCGAGTCATTCCTCCCACAAACCAGTACCTTCATTGTGACGAATGTTGAGATTGGTTTCTCTTTGAAGGAGCTGAGCGCCATTACTGGATTGCCCATCCTTGGCAAACTCTATGAGGATTTTATGCCGACTGACAGCGTCCTTGAGGAGCAGTCTGAGGAGTTCAGGCTTCTGTACTTTCAGCTTGTCGCCTTCTATGATTTTTTGAAGGATAAGGAGGGTATGAAAGTAAGATCCAACAGTTGGAAGAGTTCTAGCTCTTCGTTCCCCAACTTTTTTGATAGCAGGGAGTCTTCTGATAGTGTGACCCAGGAAGCCAGGGCTCAAGATCCAAGTTCGAAGAAGATCTTGGCTATGTAAGAAGAGTTAAGAGATTTCTGTGCGAGTACGAACGCCATATGTCCTGACATTGCACTGCGGAGAGATCTCGCTGTTTACCTCACTTATTGGCTTGGTGAGGCTATTTTTGCTGGAGGAGATGGAACGCACATCAGGCCGCACTGTATTTTTCCGGCTTGTCAGATGGCATTTGGAAAGCAGCTTGCTTTGGTGCCAGCTATTTACTCCTAGCTGTGTACCGAACTGCAGGCTGCTGCTTTTTTGGTTCGGCTTAGGCTCCCTATAAATAGGGTATTTTCAGCCCACATCTTTTATTCGTGGTACGTGTACCACTATCGTGGCTTCCACCGGCTGGGTGCTGCACAGGATGATGATCCTCTGATGATTCTGCTGGCTAAGGGCAAAGCCGTGTCCGAATCACTTTTGTTTGCCCGCATGAGGATCCGACGGTTCAGGGACGTCGAAATGGGGCAGTCTTCAGTGAAGCTTTCTCCAGAGTTGCGGAAGAAGGCTTTTGATTTTGGTGCCTCCCGAGACTCTACCAGGGCGGGGTCGGGAAGGCATTACTCCTTGACAAATGCAGAGAAGGAGTGGCTTTTCAGCATACGTGTCGGCACGATGGTGTACCGCAGACATCTTTTCATCGACATCCAGCCGTATGTACCCTCTCGCTTTGCTTTGCAGTTGGGCTTTTCTCAAGGCATTGTTGGAGCGCCTTCAAGCATGGTGAAGCGCTTTGGAGGTTTACAGGACGGGAGAAATGCATGGGCTTTCTATAGTGCTGAAGACACTACAGCCATGATCTCTTATCCTGTGTTGTTGACTTCCCGTACTGTCGGCTTTGCGAAGTGGTTCGCGGAGAGCTTTTCGGCATATCGGGGGCTTTCCAAGAAGGAGCTTGATATGAAGCTGGTATCTGGAAAGGGCCTTCGAAAGTCGGATGGCGTCCGGCGAGAAGTTTGGGCATTCCTTTCTGGAGAGAAGCACAAGATAGGCTTTCTCGGTGACCAGGGCGTCATTGGTTCTGAAGCTGTTCGAGAAATACCTGATGAGGCTTTAGAGCAGCTAGAACAGGAGGAAGCCGAACTTGGTGCTTCGATGCAAGCGGCACAGAGGCAAGCTTCCGTGGAGTCTACTGATAAGGGTAGACCATCCAGTGAGGAGTCAAGTGGGAAACCTGACTCTGATAGTGGGGCAGGTTCCTTTAAGAAGCGAGCCTGCAGGAGTAAGAGGAGGAGGAGTCATCATCGCAGCAAGGGGCAGCATGAGGACTCTCCTGACTTGGAAGTTCCTCTTACTATCAATGAGGATGCGCCAGGGGATGCTGACGAGCCTCCAGAGAAGAGAAGCCGAGAAGAAGAGACCGTCGGTGAAAGTATGATTCTTTCTTTTTCTCTTTCCATTTCTTTTCATGGGATTTTTCCATGTTCTGATTTGCTTCTTGTTTCTGCTTTTCTTTTTTTCTTTAGCAGAGGAAGACTTGGTGATACCTGAGGTTTCAACCGATGAGGTAGTGACGGATCCTATCGGGGCACCTGAAGAAGAACCGAGGGACTCTGGAGTGAATCCAGAATCTCCAATTGGTATGACTTCTTTTTTTTTTGCTTTTTTTTATTGTTTCTGTGACTTGGTTTGCTAACATTTTTCTTGTCAGCTGACTTGCCAGAGGATTCCGATGACTTTGAACCAACGATGGACGCAAATGTTGATGATGCTTCCGATGAGTTCATGGAGGAAGAGAGTCTTCCGCCAGTCGTCGAAGAATGTATTTTGTAGTAATAACCCTGATAATGATTTTCAATCTGGATCATATTCATACCTTTTTGTGTTTCTTTGGTAGGTTTTGAAGTGACAGAGGAGGGTCCGTCGCTTCCTTTAGAACCAGAGCAAGGGATGCCAGAGGTTGATCCAGAGGTAGAGACTCCTGGGACCAGTTCTGACACTGTTGAGGAGATACCTCGTGTTGAGATTCCTTCCCAAGCTGGAGCAGCTTCAACTGGAAAGAGTTCTTTTGTTACTCTTCCAACGGGTGATGACATGAGCAGCCGACCAACGGAGTTGGGCGAATCTTCAGCTGGGCCTTCTCTTCTTTTTGCGAAGAAGGTTGTGGTGCGTGTTCTGAGCTCTTGGATTGAGACTCTGCTTTCTGCGCACTTAGATGCCAGATTTGGGATGATCCATCATGTGCGTGAGATTCTCGGTGATGCCGAAGAGGCTGGTCTGGATGTCACAAGTGCCAGGGCGATCGTTGATAGAATCATTGAGCTGGGTGACAGGTGGTTTGAGACCATGGGTTTTCCTGACGACCAGTTCTTCAAGGAGATGTTCCTGGACCCTGCAGATAAGGCTCAGTCTAACCTGGATGAGGCTACACAAAGCAGGAAGCACATAGTCTGAGAGAAGAACTTAGAAGAGCTAGTCATCATTGGGCTAACACATGACCTTAACATCCTTGATAGGGAGGTCGATGAGGCCAGGAAACGTCTTGAGCATCTGCAGGCACAAATCGCTGCCAAGTGGACTGCAATAACAGAGGCTCGTGACAGGGAGAGTGCTCTGATTCGCCTGGTTGCAGATGCCAATCGAGTTCTTGAAAGGAAATCTCAAGAAAGCAAACGATGGCAAACTGCTCGGGATAAGCTTCCCGGTGCGAAAGAAGGGTTACAGCCCACCCCAGCATCTCATGGCAAGTTCCTGAAGAAGCGTGCCTTGGAATCCCTGATGGCTGAGGCCAAAAGTTTGCTTGAGGAGCTGAACTCTTGGCTGGAGACCATTTTTGATTGAGCTCCTGTTTTTTTTTTTTTTGTAACAGAAACTATCCTTCTTTTTTTTTTGGTACCACTTGTATTTTTTGGTACTTTTCTCTTTTTTTTTTGTAGTGCTTGTGAACACTTTCTTTTTTTTTGGTACCACATGTATTTTTTTGGTACTCCTTTTTTTTGTTTTGTTTTCCCTACGCTCACTTAAATCTTTTTGTGATAAAAGTAATTGCTAAATAGGATGCTTTTTTTTGTTGTTTTCCCTACGCTTACTTAAATCTTTTTTGTGATAAAAGTAATTGCTAAATGGGATTTGATCAAAATTTTATCATTTTGTGAAAATCTTTTGTCAAATGATTGTTTTGGCATGGGAGCCAGATTTTGTTTGTGGCATGGAAGCCGAGTTTTGGCATGAGAGCCAGTTTTGGTGGCATCTATAGCCGGTTTTGGCATTGATAGCCGGGTTTTGGTGGCATTGATAACCGAGTTTGTGGCATTGATAGCCGGGTTTTTTTGAAAGCCAAATTTTTGGTTAGTGGCATTGATAGCCGGTTTTTTGTTTTGTGGCATTGATAGCCGGTTTGTGGAATTTATAGCCTGTTTTGGTGGCATTTATAGCCGGTTTGTGGCATTTATAGCCGGTTTGGTTTTCAAAAATGCAAGTATCGACTAAAAGTTGCCTCCCTGCTGAATGTTCTTGCAAGTATCGATGGAATGTCGCATCCTTGCTCATTCGGTTGCGAGTATCGATGGAATGTCGCATCCTCGCGGATTTGGGTGCAAGTATCGATGGAATGTCGCATCCTTGCTTTTCAAAAATTTTGGTTTTGCGGGTACTGACTTGATGTCGTTTCCCCACGATTTTTGAAATTTGTGGTTTTCTCGAACCTTTGGGTTATGGATATCAACTGAAATGTTGCGTCTCCATGGTTTTTTAGGTTTCTTCGAACCTTTGAAATTTGGGTTGTGGATATCAACTAAAATGTTGCATCTCTACGGTTTTTAGGTTTTTTTTAACCTTTGAAATTTGGGTTGTGGATATCAACTAAAATGTTGCATCTCCACGGTTTTTAGGTTTTTTCGAACCTTTGAAATTTGGGTTGTGGATATCAACTGAAATGTTGCATCTCCACGGTTTTGGATTTTGCAAGTATCGACGAAATGTCGCTTCCCTGCAATTTTGGAAGTGTCGAACGTGGTTCGCATGCTTCCGATTTGTGCGAGTATTGACTAAACGTCGCTTCCCCGCGGCTTTTTGAAAAACCTTTTTTTTCTGTTTAAAGACACGAGGGTCGTAAGTTTTGACCTAAAACCATTTTGGTGGTAAAAGGTAGGGTGGACTAGGGTGGAAATCCCTGAATCCGGATTTTGTTTCAAACCATGAATTTTGGGTTCAAGGGTTGAAAATTTTGGTCAAGTTAGGGAAAGGTTCCTAAACTTGGATTTTTGAACAATGAAACGATGAAAGTAAGCATTGTTTTAAATTTCTAGAAATTTCAACATTTGACATGAAAATTCTAAAAAAAGGTGGGTTTAGCGAGCGTGCACTTGGAAATTGGTTTTGGTCATACAGGCATTACTATTACCCAGTTGGGTAAGTCTTCAAGGGTAGTACCGCTTTAAGAACTTGCCGTTGATGGGCAGCATACATCTGTCACCTTCCATATTTAGGGGTGCGTATGCGCCGTTGGAGAAAACCTTGTCGATGACGTAGGGTCCATCCCATTTTGGCTCAAATTTGCCTTTAGACTTGTGAGCGAAGACCATTGGTCTTTTTACCGCAAGAACCAAGTTACCCTTTTTGTAGGCGCGTTGCCTGACCTTTTTGTCGAAAGATCCTGCCATGCGTGCTTAGTAAAGTTCAATGCTTTGTTGAGCTTCGAGCCGTCTCTCATTGAGATTGTCCAGCTCATGAAGTCGCAATTTGACATTGCTTTCTTGAGTCATGTTATTTTCCGAGGATACCCTCAAGGAAGGAATTTGTACTTCCAAGGGCACGACAGCTTCGCATCCATAGACCAAGGAGAATGGTGTGCTATGGGTTGGTCCTCAAACGGTGGTTCGATAGGCCCACAAAGCTTCAGACATTTTATCGCTCCAGTCTCTTTTGTGACTAGAGACCATTTTTTCGAGGATTTTGCAGAGTGTCTTGTTGAAAGCTTCTGCTAATCCGTTTGCTGCCGGATTGTATGGAGTCGAAGGACAGCTTTGGATTTTGTATTTGTCGCAGAACCTGTAGAATCGATGATCCCGGAATTGTGGTCCATTATCATGGACGAATCTTTTGGGTATGCCGAAACGACAAATGATGTTGGTGCGCAGGAACTTAAGGACTGATGAGGTCTTCATTTCGTTGAACGCAAATGCTTCTGACCACTTGGAGAAATAATCCGTAGCGGCGAAGACGAAGCAATGACCTTTGCTCGAAGGGGGAGAAATAGGACCTATGATGTCCATATCCCAGGCTTCGAAAGGCCATGAAATCGCTGTAGGATGCAGCCATTCTGGAGGCATGTGAATGTAATATCCATGAACTTGGCATTGTTGGCAGCGCTTAGCAAATTGCATTGCGTCAGCTACCATGGTAGGCCAGTAATATCCTAACCTTTTTATCTGATCATAGAGCTTGGGACCAACCTGATGAGCTCCGCAAAGACCAGCATGAACTTCTTTGAGTGTTTCTTCAGCCTCTTGTTGTGACAAGCAGCGTAGAAGTACTCCGTTGAAGGATTTCCTGTAAAGGACTTTTGAACGAATATCCAAATGAAAGCTTGGGGTTCGCCTTTGGATGCTTACCCGTTCTTTTGGATCTTCAGGTAGGATTCCGAACATAATGTAATCAATGAACGAATCCCTCCAGTCGCCGATTGAAGTTTGAAGGATTGAAATCCGACTTCCAACCACTTGGTGGCATTCAACAACTGCTTGGTGTGTGTTTAGAGGAGGAATGATTCTTCTTTCGCACACTGTGATTTGCATGTTTTCCCCTTCCTGGATTGCCATAGATGCGGCAAGTCCAGCTAGGGCATCTGCACGTATGTTTTCACCTCTACGAATGTGGGTGATGTGACAGAGAAGCGATTGTGCTTTGTTGTAGTAAGGCAGCAAATCTGGCTTCCGGACTTCAAATTTCTGATTCATCTGGTTGACGATCAGTTGAGAGTCTCCAAAGACTTCCAGCATGGTGATACCGGATTCGATGGCGAGTTCCAATCCTAGGATCAGAGCTTGATATTCAGCTGTATTGTTTGTGCATGGTTCCAGTAGCGAGAAAGCGTGTGGAATCATGTATTTGTCGGGGCTAACAAAGAGGATGCCAACTCCCGAGATCAGCTGTCTTTTTTCATCTGTCCTTGTTGCACCGTCAAAGTACATGTCCCAGGAGGCACTTTGTGAAAAAGTCTTCACATTGTAAACTGGTTCGTCTGGGAGATCATCTCTGAGCGGAGAATCTTTAAGCAGTGGATGCTCTGCGAGGAAGTCTGCTAGAGCTTGCCCTTTGATTGCCTTTTGTGGCACATACCTAATATCAAATTGTGACAGAAGGATGGACCATTTTGCCAGTCGAGCATTGAGAGAACCTGCCTTTGTGACGAGGACCTTCAAGAGGTTGACCCTCGAGACCAGGTAGACTGTGTTGGAAAGCAAGTAGTGACGCAGCTTTTATACGGCGAACAACACTGCAAGACATTCTTTTTCGACTAGAGAGTAGCGATGCTCTGCACCTACTAGCATGCGGCTGAGGTAATATAGAGCAGCTTTTTTTCTTTGATCATTTTCTTGCGCAAGCAGAGCTCCCAAAGAGTGATCAAGGGCTTTTGTGTACAAGATGAATGGTTTTCAAGTGGTAGGAGCAGCTAACACTGGAGGTTTTGTCGGGTATGACATGATATCTTGGAAAGCAGCTTCACAGTCAGCATCCCAGACAAAGTTTACACCTTTTTTCATCAACCAGGAGAATGGACGGCATTTCCCCGAAAGATTGGAGATGAACCGTCTGATGTAGGCCAATCTCCCTTGAAGCCCTTTGAGTTCTCTCAAGGTTCTTGGAGAGGGCATTTCTAGAATGGCTTTGACTTTTATAGGGTCAAGCTCTATTCCAGCTTTCCGAACTAGGAATCCGAGGAACTTACCCGACGAGACGCCGAAGAAGCATTTCAAAGGATTCATTCGCAGTTTGTGTTTGCGAAGCAGGAGGAAGACTTCTCGAAGGTCTTCGAGATGATCTTCTTTTCTTTTGCTTTTGACGGCGAGGTCATCAACGTAACATTCAACCGTCTTGTGCTGCATATCTTGGAATATCTTCATCATAGCCCTCTGATATGTGGCACCGGCATTTTTCAGACCAAATGGCATGACAGTGTAGCAATACACGCCAGATGGGGTTCGAAAAGATGTATGTTTTTCATCCTCAGGATGCATCTTTATCTAATTGTAGCCAGAGAAACCATCCATGAATGTCATTCGCTCGAATCCACAGGTATTATCAATCATTACCTCTGGTATGGGGAGCGGAAATTCATCTTTAGGGCATGCGCCATTCAGGTCTCTATAGTCAATACAGACCCTGATCTGCCCGTTTTTCTTTGTCACGGGGACAATGTTGGCCAACCATTCAGGATGTTGTTCCTCACGGATGAAGCCGACACTTTTGAGTTTTTGAACTTCTTGTTCAATTTTATCCATCACATCTGGACGGAATCTTCTTTGGCCTTGCTTGACAGGCTTGATGTCTTCTTGAAGATTGAGTTTGTGAACCGCTATTTTGGGGTCTAAGCCAGGCATTTCAGCGTAAGACCATGCAAAGCAATCAAGAACTCATGAAGAAAGGCGATATACTCGGATAACTCATCATCCTTTATATTCTTGCTTATAAATACAGGACCTGGTTATCTGGTGTTCCCAAGTCTATCTTTTGAACAGGATCTTCTGTTAGAAGGTTCGAAGGTGGTTCCTCCATAATATTTTCGGAGGCTTCCAGCTCAACGAAACCTTCTGGGGTTTCAGGGGTATTTCCAGACCAAGGTTTTGTTCCTTTCCACGGGTCTTCTTGATCGGTAATTTTCCCAAGGCTTGCTATGAGATGATCCCAATCGCCTGTTGAAACCGGGTTGAAGTAGGCTACTTCGTTTGGAGATGAGGGTTCTTCTGGGTCAGAAGACCATACGTCTGTGCCATCCCAGTGACTACTAGAAGCAATTGTGAACTTAAATTCGACTTATCGAGAAGCAGAGCTTGCTCGAGGTAAGAAGAATATAAATTTGGAGTTACAAATATGCCGGTCGCAATACAGTAGACCCTAAAAGGGCGTACTAGTACCGCGAGACACAAATGTTTTGAGACTGCATCCATGAGATGAGATTCTCTGTTTTGAAATGTCAAGATTGGATTCATCAAAGAGAGCAGATGGTATTCCGATCTGAACACGGGCTCAGCGATTTCCGCGAGCGTCAGTGCTCATAAAGAAATGAACCATAATTTCTCGGATCTGAATCCAAAAATGACGAGTTTTTTTTTTTTTTTGAAAGGCCAATATCGGGTTCATCAAAGAGAGCAAAAGGCACTAATCTGAACACGGGCTCAGCGATTTCCGCGAGCGCCAGTGCTCAGAAAGGAGAAGACCAAGATTTCTCCAATCTAAACCCAAAATGACGGAAGTTTTTTTTTTGAAGATTTTTTTTTCAAGAATTTTTTTTTAAATCTTTTTTTTAATTTTTTTTATTTTTTCATTTTTTTAAGATTTTTTTTTTGAAATTTTTTTTATTTTTTATTTTTTATTTTTAAAAATTTTATTTTTGAAAAAAATTTATTTAAAAGACGAGAGAGTACACATAGGCCTCCTAACCCGGTCTTATGAAATCTCGATTGATAGAATTGCCCCCAGGTAAGGGTAGGATTACTTAATGAACCCGTTTGGAGGACCCTTGCCTAGAACAGTCAAGCTGTCTCCACACTCTGGACAAGGCTTTTCTTGAATCAACCATGATCAAAGAACGCAGTTGGTTTAACCTTAGTGGTCTATGTCTTTTCTTTTTTTTATATATATATATATTTAGATCTTTAATGAACTCATCGAAGAGAAACGATGACCCAAAAACTTAGTCGAACAGGCTCAATATTTCTGCAAGCACGATGAACGATAGGAAAGGATCAAGGTTTCTCAATTTTGAATTCAAACTGAGAAATTTAATTTTTTGTTGTTTTTTTATTTTTTTTATTTTTTTAGATTTTTAATGAACTCATCGAATAGAAACGATGGCCCAAAACCTTAGTCGAACAGGCTCAACATTTCTGCAAGCACAATGAACGATAGGAAATTATCAAGGTTTCTCAATTTTGAATCCAAACTGAGAAATCTATTTTTTTTTTTTAGATCTTTAATGAACTCATCGAAGAGAAACGATGGCCCAAAACCTTAGTCGAACAGGCTCAACATTTCTGCAAGCACGATGAACGATAGGATAGGATCAAGGTTTCTCAATTTTGAATTCAAACTGAGAAATCTAATTTTTTGTTTTTTTTTTCTAGATCTTTAATGAACTCATCGAAGAGAAACGATGGCCCAAAACCTTAGTCGAACAGGCTCAACATTTCTGCAAGCATAATGAACGATAGGAATGGATCAAGGTTTCTCAATTTTGAATTCAAACCGAGAAATCTGATTTTTTATTTTTTTATTTTTTTTTGTAGATCTTTAATGAACTCAACGAAGAGAAACGATGGCCCAAAACCTTAGTCGAACAGGCTCAACATTTCTGCAAGCACGATGAACGATAGGAAAGGATCAAGTTTTCTCAATTTTGAATTCAAACCAAGAAATCTGATTTTTTTTTTTTAGATCTTTAATGAACTCATCGAAGAGAAATGATGGCCCAAAACCTTAGTCGAACAGGCACAACATTTCTGCAAGCACGATGAACGATAGGAAAGGATCAACGTTTCTCAATTTTGAATTCAAACTGAGAAATCTGATTTTTTTTTCTAGATCTTTAATGAACTCATCGAAGAGAAACGATGGCCCAAAACCTTAGTCGAACAGGCTCAACATTTCTGCAAGCACGATGAACGATAGGAAAGGATCAAGGTTTCTCAATTTTGAATTCAAACCGAGAAATCTGATTTTTTGTTTTTTTTTGTTTTTTGTTTGTTTTTTTTTTTAGATCTTTAATGAACTCATCGAAGAGAAATGAAGACCCAAAACCTTAGTCGAACAGGCTCAACATTTCTGCAAGCACGATGAATGATAGGAAAGGATCAAGGTTTCTCAATTTTGAATTCAAACTGAGAATTCTGATTTTTTATTTTTTATTTTTTTTCTAGATCTTTAATGAACTCATCGAAGAGAAACGATGGCCCAAAACCTTAGTCGAACAGGCTCAACATTTCTACAAGCACGATGAACGATAGGAAAGGATCAAGGTTTCTCAATTTTGAATTCAAACTGAGAAATCTAATTTTTTGTTTTGAAAAGAGAAATAGTGGAAATAAATTCAAAGAATTAGAAATTTCCAAAAAATCTCATCTCATTTTTTTTTAGATGCGGAATCCAACATGGCCACCAATCAAAAAGTAGCCAAAGAATCAAGAAAAGAAGTATAAGCATAGAGCAATAGATATGATATGCAAATATTTCGTTTCTAGCATCGGGTTCTCAAATGAACGGGTCCCACCGGGTGTGCCAGCTTGATGGACAGCGCTCCTGCCTGGTTTTACCGAGGTCGGCGGACGTGGGAATCCGTTGGGTATGACCCTTTCGTAACCGGGGGGCAGAGGCGTGCATCAACATTTTTTTTTGTGTGGGTGTGCCAGATTTTCTATTTTACTTGGAATTGCAAGTGGTGATCCGGAGATCAACCTTCGCAAGTAAAAAGGAAATCAACTTCTTTCAAGTTTTCCATTGCACATATATTTAAGAAAAGAGAAATTTTCTTGATTAGCAGTGAAAGGCGATTTTTTTGGCATTTATAGCCGATTTTTGGCGTTTATAGCCGATTTTGGCGTTTATTGCCGATTTACAATCCTTATCAATAATGAAAGACAAGAGTTGTGATTTTTGTCTCTTTTAAAAAAAATACAAACTACAATGAAAAGCAAGAAAAGGAGGATCTAACTTCTCAGGAGATTGAGGGGGACCCGTTCAGATTGACGGTCGCAAGCCATATGTGGACTTCGCCATCATCCATGCAGATGAGAACATAGGTTGCTATTGATTCGCTTGGCTTGGCTATAACCTCAGGTTTTTAGAGGACAAAGACCAAGAGGAGGTCCTATATCCAATAAAAAAACTAAGTAGACGGGCTGAAAAGCCACGTCTAAGCCATTGGAGGCAGAAGGAGAAGGCAAGGACCTTGGGGGGGTACCCCCCAAGGGACTTTTGTCACCTTGTAGCGGTGGTCGGTGTAGAACTTCCGCAGAGTTTTCTCTCTTAGATTTCTGAGGATTTTCTGCAGTCTCTTGTGCTGTTGTCTGTGCTTTCTGTCTCTTCCGTCTCCCTTTATTGTTGGAGAGCTCTCCTATTTATAGGCTTTTAGGTAGCCATTTAGGAGGGTTTATGAGCCTTAATTGTCATAAAGCTAAATAAAGGGAGGAGTTACAAGATTAAATTCTTTATTTTGTAACTCCTTTTTCTTGGCTTCTGATTGGCCGGAGGAGATTAAGGGCATTTAATCGCCTTTAATCGCCATGATGGGATGAGTTTCATGGGTAAAATGCCATGAATCTCTTGACTTGTAACTCCCGGATGCTTGCTTCTGATTGGGCCGTCCAAAGAAATGGATTAATGACTGTAATAAAGCTAGTCAATTAATCGCAATAAGTGGTCGCCCAGCAGTTGAAGAGTCGCGGGCCGTGCCGCGTCTTTTGGGATTCTTCTGGCGATGATCATCGATGGATCTTCATCTAGATCGACATCGGATGACCATGTAACTTCAGGTGTTGGTTGCCAACAGCGGGTCGGTGCCATCTGTCCTGTCGATTTCTCGATCGGTCGGGTAGAAAGCACACTTTTTTGGTTGACCGGTTGGCGATCAATGTTGATTTCGATACTCTTGATGATTAACCCGTGTTTTTGACGGATGTCAGAGGATTTGGTGTCTCAAAAGTATGAATTTTGGAAAATAACAGAGGCCGGACGCTTCAAATCGCGAAAAAAATGGTGAAAAACGGGGTTTCCGGGGCTCACCAGGCGATCCCGGGCCCCAGGGTCGTAGGGGCTGGCGACCCTGGAGGGATTTTCCCTCTTTTTGTCCTGTTTTGTGTCCGTTTTTGCTGTTTTTCAATTCTTTTTTTCTTCTGTGACTGGACCAAGAGTCTTTGAGCAGTCTTTCTTTTTGGTATTTGTAGCATTTTGAGCTGCAGGGGAATTTTATGGTAGTGAAAGTGATCACGTACCATCTCGAGGCAAAGTTTTGAAGATGACATCAGGGATGTGGATTTGGGTTTTGACCTTGTGACCTAACAGGCTGTATGTGGTAGGTTAGGGGGTCAGGTTTGGTTTTGACCGTGTGACCCAACAAGCTGTATGTGGAATGTTGGGGGATCAATTTTGGTTTTGATCTTGTGACCTAACAGGCTGTATGTAGTAAGTTAGGGGATCAGGTTTTGGTTTTTGGTTTTGGTCTTGTGACCTAACAGGCTGTATGTGGCAAGTTAGGAGACCAGGATTTGGTTTGGATTTTTGTGGAATGTCAATTTCAAGATTTTGGCTCAATTTGGTTGTTGAGGCTGGATGGTTTGATTTTTGGAAGCTCGTGGGCTTGGAATTCTTTTTTGTATGGTCCAATCAGCTCAAAAGAGGCATGGAACCATTTTTGTATGCTCTTGGTAAGAGGGATTTCTCTTTGACTAAAAGTTCAAATTTTTTTTTTAGTGCCTAGGTGGTCAAACCTGGCTCATATGGGCTAACCCATGGGATCTTAAGCTTTTGAAATGGCTTAGATCTCGTATGGTGTCATTTTTGTAAAGAATATCCAAAAATATTTCCTTTGGATAGAGAATATCTAAAAATATCTTTATTTGGAGAGAATCTCTCATGTTCCCTTTATTTTGGGATAGGATATCTCAAGATATCTTTCTTTTGGGAAAGAATCCTTCATTGATTTCTTTTTGGGAGAAAATCTCTCATTGATTTCTTTTTGGGAGAGAATCCCTCAAGATATCTTTCTTTTGGGAAAGAATCTTTCTAATCTCTTTCTTTTGGTAAGGTTACCAATTAGTAACACTTACCTCTTTCTTCTTTCCTTCTTTGATTTGCTCTCTTCTATAAAAGCAAGGAGGAGGTTGGATCTCTTACTCTTATTGCTTTCTTTTGTAACAATCCCAAGAGGGCTTCAAGACCAAGAGTTCTTCTTCTTCAAGATCTTCAAGACTTTTCTTCTTCTTCTCCATCAATGGCTTCAAGTAAGTTCCCTTTTTCAAGAAAACCCCATTGTAGAAAAAGGTTCTTTCTTTTTTTTTGTTTCTTTCTTTTCTTTTCTTCTTTTTTTTTTCCACGTGTTTGCTTCTTTTTTTTTCACACGTTTTTTTTTTTTTTGCTTTCTTCTTTTTTTTTTTGCATGTGTTTCTTTTTTGTGGGCCACGGCCTATGGGCCAGCCCCCTTTTCTTTCTTTTTTTTTCTTTGTTTTCTTTCTCCTTTTTTTTTTTGAGAAAGTTTCTTTTCTTTCTTTTTTTTTCTTTGTTTTCTTTCTTCTTTTTTTTTTTGAGAAAGTTTCTTTTCTTTCTTTTGCTCTTCATGATAATGCATTTTTTTCGCAAACCAAGATGTTCATGCATGTATATTTTTTTTTGAAAATTGAATTGTGGCATGATGTGATAGCATACCTAAAAATTTTCGCAAATTTGGGAATTTGGAGCTCGCAGTGATGTTGAGCCCTTCCTGATTTTGCGGAGACTTTGAGGTTTCGAAAGTTTGGAGTTTCGGAGCTCGCAGCAATGTTGAGCGTATCTTCAAGCTTTCTATTTCTTTCGGGATAGTTCCTTTTCTTCGGAATTGCCCCGGCATCATGTCAAAATTTCGCCAGATTTTTTTTAGCGAGATTCTGTCATTTTGATGTTTGATCTTTTTCTTTTCCAACCTTTGCAGGTAGTTCCTCCAGAGCGAACAAGGGTAAAGAGCCTGCTACAAGCTACGTCGTCAATCTGCTAGATCTTCTAATCCGGCCGTTCAGCATGCCTTTGAAAAGGTCCAGTATGTTGAGAGAAATCTGGAAGAGTGCGACTCCCTCAATAGAGATGAGATGAGGCAGCAACTGATCGCTCTCAAGGGAGAGGAATTCTATAAGATCATGGTAAACAGTCGTCCATAGGTGATAGGAGATCAGAGTGTGTTACCCAAGCCTACTTTCTTCTTTGGTGATGCCGTCCCTGATGACATGACATACCAGAGGAGATGTTTTCAGTTTTCTTTCACAGCAGATGGTGAGAAGAAGACTGTTGCTACCCGATCGATGTTTGATCGCACCGTCTCGATCATAAGCCTTGCCCCCACGTGCTCTAAGAGGGGAGATCCTCCAAGCTGGGTGAGAAGGACAAATGTAATCAAGACCGGGGTTTTAGTTGGCGGTTCTCCTGGATATACGGAGAGGTCGCCTGCTGACATGGACCTGTTGATGCCATCCAGCGGCTACCAGGGCTCTGATTATCCGTCGGTCGATTTGAGACCGGTGGGCCTTGGTATTTTCAGCGGTGACGGCAGCAATTGGACAAAGCTTTTTCGACTTCGTGGCCGTTTCAATGCTGACTCCGAGTGGAAGTCGTGGACTGATTGCATCCTGCTGATTGGTGGCGTCGTTTTGAAGGAAGCTGGGATTTTTGATGCGGTCCGCGCCTTTAGGGAGACCGTGATCTTTTCCGACGAGGCCTTCATGGCTATGTTGGAGTCATTCCTCCCACAAACCAATACCTCCGTTGTAACGAATGGTGAGATTGGTTTCTCTTTGAAGGAGCTGAGCGTCATTACTGGATTGCCCCTCCTTGGCAAACTCTATGAGGAGTTTATGCCGACTGACAGCATCCTTGAGGAGCAGTCTGAGGAGTTCAGGCTTCTGTACTTTCAGCTTGTCACCTTCTATGATTTTTTCAAGGAGAAGGAGGGTATAAAAGTTAGATCCCGCAGTTGGAAGAGTTCTAACTCTTCGTTCCCCAACTTTTTTGATAGCAGGGAGTCTTCTGATAGTGCGGCCTAGGAAGCCAGGGCTCAGGATCCAAGTTCGAAGAAGATATTGGCTATGTAAGAAGAGTTGAGAGATTTCTGTGCGAGTACAAACGCCATATGTCCTGACATTGCACTGCGGAGAGATCTCGCTGTTTACCTCACTTATTGGCTTGGTGAGGCTATTTTTGCTGGAGGAGATGGAACGCACATCAGGCCGCACTGTATTTTTTCGGCTTGTCAGATGGCATTTGGAAAACAGCTTGCTTTGGTGCCAGCTCTTTACTCCTACCTGTGTACCGAACTGCAGGCTGCTGCTTTTTTGGTTCGGCTTAGGCTCCCTATAAATAGGGTATTTTCAACCCACATCTTTTATTCGTGGTACGTGTACCACTGTCGTGGCTTCCACTGGCTGGGTGCTGCACAGGATGATGATCCTCTGATGATTCGGCTGGCTAAGGGCAAAGCCGTGTCCGAATCACTTTTGTTTGCCCGCATGAGGATCCGACGGTTCAGGGACGTCGAGATGGGGCAGTCTTCAGTGAAGCTTTCTCCGGAGTTGCGGAAGAAGGCTTTTGATTTTGGTGCCTCCCGAGACTCTACCAGGGCGGGGTCGGGAAGGCATTACTCCTTGACGAACTCAGAGAAGGAGTGGCTTTTCAGCATACGTGTCGGCAAGATGGTGTACTGCAGACATCTTTCCGTCGACATCTAGCCGTATGTACCCTCTCGCTTTGCTTTGCAGCTGGGCTTTTCTCAAGGCGTTGTTGGGGCGCCTTCAAGCATGGTGAAGCGCTTTGGAGGTTTACAGGATGGGAGAAAAGCATGGGCTTTCTATAGTGCTGAAGACACTACAACCATGATTTCTTATCCTGTGTTGTTGACTTCCCGGACTGCCGGCTTTGCGAAGTGGTTCGCGGAGAGCTTTTCAGTATATCGGGGGCTTTCCAAGAAGGAGCTTGATGTGAAGCTGGCATCTGGAAAGGGCCTTCGAAAGTCGGATGGCGTCCGGCAAGAGGAAGTTTGGGCCTTCCTTTCTGGAGAGAAGCACAAGATAGGCTTTCTCGGTGACCAGGGCGTCATTGGTTCTGAAGCTGTTCGAGAAATACCTGATGAGGCTTTAGAGCAGCTAGAACAGGAGGAAGCCGAGCTTGGTTCTTGGATGCAAGCGGCGTAAAGGCAAGCTTCCGTCGAGTTTACTGGCAAGAGTAGACCATCCAGTGAGGAGTCAAGTGGGAAACCTGACTCTGACAGCGGGGCAGGTTCCTCTAAGAAGCGAGCCCGCAGGAGTAAGAGGAGGAGGAGTCATCATCGCAGCAAGGGGCAGCATGAGGACTCTCCTGACTTGGAAGTCCCTCTTACTATCAATGAGGATATGCCAGTGGATGCTGACGAGCCTCCAGAGAAGAGAAGCCAAGAAAAAGAGACCGTTGGTGAAGGTATGATTCTTCCTTTTTCTCTTTCCATTTCTTTTCATGGGATTTTTCCATGTTCTGATTTGCTTCTTGTTTCTGCTTTTCTTTTTTTTTTTTTTAGCAGAGGAAGACTTGGTGATGCCTGAAGTTCCAACAGATGAGGTGGTGACGGATCCTGTCGGGGCACCTGAAGAAGAACCGAGGGACTCTGGAGTGAATCCAGAATCTCTAATTGGTATGACTTCTTTTTTTTTTTTGCTTTTTTTTATTGTATCTGTGACTTGGTTTGCTAACATTTTTCTTGTCAGCTGACTTGCCACAGGATTCCGATGACTTTGAACCAACGATGGACGCAAATGTTGATGATGCTTCCGATGAGTTCATGGAGGAAGATAGTCTTCCGCTAGTCGTCGAAGAAGGTATTTTGTAGTAATAACCCTGATAATGATTTTCAAACAAGATCATATTCATACCTTTTTGTGTTTCTTTGTTAGGTTTTGAAGTGACAGAGGAGGGTCCGTCGCTTCCTTTAGAACCAGAGCAAGGGATGCCAGAGGTTGATCCAGAGGTAGAGACTCCTGGGACCAATTCTGATACTGTTGAGGAGATACCTCGTGCTGAGATTTCTTCCCGGTGCGAAAGAAGGGTTACAGCCCACCCCAGCATCTCATGGCAAGTTCCTGAAGAAGCGTGCCTTGGAATCCCTGACGGCTGAGGCCAAAAGTTCGGTTGAGGAGCTGAACTCTTGGCTGGGGACCATTTTGGATTGAGCTCTTGTTTTTTTTTTTTTTTTTTGTAACAGAAACTATCCTTCTTTTTTTGGTACCACTTGTTTTTTTTTGGTACTTTTCTTTTTTTGTAGTGCTTGTGAACACTTTCTGTTTTTGGTACCACATGTATTTTTTGGTACCTTTTTTTTTTGTTTTCCCTACGCTCACTTAAATCTTTTTGTGATGAAAGTAATTGCTAAATGGGATGCCTCTTTTTTTTTGTTTTCGTTTTCCCTACGCTTACTTAAATTTTTTTGTGATAAAAGTAATTGCTAAATGGGATTTGATCAAAAGTTTATCATTTTGTGAAAATCTTTTGTCAAATAATTGTTTTGGCATGGAAGCCAGATTTTTGTTTGTGGCATGGAAGTCGATTTTTGGCATGAGAGCCGGTTTTGGTGGCATCTATAGCCGGTTTTGGCATTGATAGCAGGGTTTTGGTGGCATTGATAGCCAAGTTTGTGGCATTGATAGCCGGTTTTGTTTTGTGGCATTGATAGCCAGTTTGTGGCATTTATAGCCGGTTTGTTTTGGTGGCATCTATAGCAGTTTTGTGGCATTTATAGCCGGTTTGGTGGCATCTATAGCCGAGTTTTTTGAAAGCCAAGTTTTTGGTTTGTGGCATTGATAGCCTGTTTGTGGCATTGATAGCCGGTTTGTTGCATTTATAGCCTGTCTCGGTGGCATCTATAGCCGGTTTTGGTTTTCAAAAATCCAAGTATCGACTAAAAGTCGCCTCCCTGCTGAATGTTCTTGCAAGTATCGATGGAATGTCGCATCCTTGCTCATTCAGTTGCGAGTATCGATGGAATGTCGCGTCCTCGCGGATTTGGGTGCAAGTATCGATGGAATGTCGCATCCTTGCTTTTCAAAAATTTTGGTTTTGCGGGCACTGACTTGATGTCGTTTCCCCACGATTTTTGAAATTTGCGGTTTTTTCGAACCTTTGAAATTTGGTTTGTGGATATCAACTGAAATATTGCGTCTCCACGGTTTTGGATTTCGCAAGTATCGACGAAATGTCGCTTCCCTGCAATTTTGGAAGTGTCGAACGTGGTTCGTATGCTTCCGATTTGTGCGAGTATCGACTAAGCGTCGCTTCCCCGCGGTTTTTTGAAAAACCTTTTTTTTTTGTTTAAAGACACGAGGGTCATAAGTTTTGACCTAAAACCATTTTGGCGGTAAAAGGCAGGGTGGACTAGGGTGGAAAACCTAGAATCCGAATTTTGTTTCAAACCATGAATTTTGGGTTCAAGGGTTGAAAATTTTGGTCAAGTTAGGGAAAGGTTCCTAAACTTGGATTTTTTAACAATGAAACGATGGAAGTAAGCATTGTTTTAAATTTCTAGAAATTTCAACATTTGACATGAAAATTCTAAAAAAAGGTGGGTTTAGCGAGCGTGTACCTAGAAACCGGTTTTGGCCGTACAGGCATTGCTCTTACCCAGTTGGGTAAGTCTTCAAGGGTAGCACCGCTTTAAGAACTTGCCGTTGATGGGCAGCATACATCTGTCACCTTCCATATTGAGGAGTGCGTATGCGCCGTTGGAGAAAACCTTGTCGATGACGTAGGGTCCTTCCCATCTTGGCTCAAATTTGCCTTTGGACTTGTGAGCGAAGACCATTGGTCTTTTTACCGCAAGAACCAAGTGACCCTTTTTGTATGTGCGTTGCCTGACCTTTTTGTCGAAAGATCCTGCCATGCATGCTTGGTAAAGTTCAATGCTTTGTTGAGCTTCGAGCCGTCTCTCATCGAGATTGTCCAGCTCATGGAGTCGCAATTTGACATTGCTTTCTTGGGTCATGTTATTTTTCAAGGATACCCTCAAGGAAGGAGTTTGTACTTCCAAGGGCACGACAGCTTCGCATCCATAAACCAAGGAGAATAGTGTGCTATGGGTTGGTCCTCGAACGGTGGTTCGATAGGCCCACAAAGCATTAGACATTTTATCGCTCCAATCTCTTTTGTGACTAGAGACCATTTTTTTGAGGATTTTACAGAGTGTCTTGTTGAAAGCTTCTGTTAATCCATTTGCTGCCGGATTGTATGGAGTCGAAGGACAGCTTTGGATTTTGTATTTGTCGCAGAACCTGTAGAATCGATGATCCCGAGATTGTGGTCCGTTATCATGGACGAATCTTTTGGGTATGCCGAAACGACAAATGATGTTGGTGCGCAGGAACTGAACCACTTGGAGAAATAATCCGTAGCGGCGAAGATGAAGCGATGACCTTTGCTCGAAGGGGGAGAAATAGGACCTATGATGTCCATACCCCAGGCTTCGAAAGGCCATGAAATCGCTGTAGGATGCAGTCATTCTGGAGGCATGTGAATGTAATCTCCATGAACTTGGCATTGTTGGCAGCGCTTAGCAAATTGCATTGCGTCAGCTACCATGGTAGGCCAGTAATATCCTAACCTTTTTATCTGATCATAGAGCTTGGGACCAGCCTGATGAGCTCCGCAAAGTCCAGCATGAACTTCTTTGAGTGTTTCTTCAGCCTCTTGTTGTGACAAGCAGCGTAGAAGTACTTCATTGAAGGATTTCCTGTAAAGGACTTTTGAAGGAATATCCAAATGAAAGCTTGGGGTTCGCCTTTGGATGCTTACCCGTTCTTTTGGATCTTCAGGTAGGATTCCGAACATAATGTAATCAATGAACGGATCCCTCCAATCGCCGATTGAAGTTTGAAGGATTGAAATCCGACTTCCAACCACTTGGTTGCATTTAGCAACTGCTTGGTGTGAGTTAAGAGCAGGAAGGATTCTTCTTTCGCACACTGTGATTTGCATGTTTTCCCCTTCCTGGATTGCCATAGATGCGGCAAGTCCAGCTAGGGCATCTGCACGTATGTTTTCACCTCTACGAATGTGGGTGATGTGACAGATGTCAAACTTTTGCAGAAGCGATTGTGCTTTGTTGTAGTAAGGCAGCAAATCTGGCTTCCGGACTTCAAATTTCTGATTCATCTGGTTGACGATCAGTTGAGAGTCTCCAAAGACTTCCAGCATGGTGATACCGGATTCGATGGCGAGTTCCAATCCTAGGATCAGAGCTTGATATTCAGCTGTATTGTTTGTGCATGGTTCCAGTAGCGAGAAAGCGTGTGGAATCATGTATTTGTCGGGGCTAACAAAGAGGATGCCAACTCCCGAGATCAGCTGTCTTTTTTCATCTGTCCTCGTTGCACCGTCAAAGTACATGTCCCAGGAGGCACTTTGTGAAAAAGTCTTCATATTGTAAACTGGTTCGTCTGGGAGATCATTTCTGAGCGGAGAATCTTTAGGCAGTGGATGCTCTGCGAGGAAGTCTGCTAGAGCTTGCCCTTTGATTGCCTTTTGTGGTACATACCTAATATCAAATTGTGACAGAAGGATGGACCATTTTGCCAGTCGAGCATTGAGAGAACCTGCCTTTGTGACGAGGACCTTCAAGAGGTTGACCCTCGAGACCAGGTAGATTGTGTTGGAAAGCAAGTAGTGACGCAGCTTTTATACGGCGAACATCACTGCAAGACATTCTTTTTTGATTGGAGAGTAGCGATGCTCTGCACCTACTAGCATGCGGCTGAGGTAATATAGAGCAGCTTCTTTTCTTTGATCATTTTCTTGCGCAAGCAGAGCTCCGGGGATTCTTCTGAATGTCTTTTAAGGAGCAGGGGATTCTTCTGAATGTCTTCTTGTCCTGGAGACACTACGGGTCATTGGACGTCGGACATGGATTTTTGTTGCTGACTTTTGGCGTCTTCTGGTTTTTCCAACCATATGGACGGCAACAACTTGGTTGGGTTTATCTTTTTCGACCCATTTGGGAGAGACTTGAAGTGTAGGAGGCTGGGTCCTTTGCTTCTCTAGTCTCTTTTGCCGATACGACGCGCGGCGGCGTATGCGACGAGCAACTTGAGCTTCGGTCAGCTCTGGCTGGGCTTTGACGATGAAGGATGTAACACCCCGACCCACCTTAATCTCGTTTTAGAGTTAACTAATTTAGATTAATTGCTTAATGGATGTTTTGGTTGTGATTGGACTTGATTAGGTAGAATTAGTGGGGTTTGACCGTTTGCTAGGTAGATTATGACTTTTGGAGTGTTTTGGGTTTTGTGTGTACTTAGAAATTTTTGGGTTTTTAATGCATTGCATAGAGCATTTCATGGGCTTTAACTTTCATGTCTTGACCCATTAAATTCGGATCTATTTAGACCCATTTCCAGCCCACTTAATCACCCCAGGCCCTTTCTTGCAATTTCAGCCCATTTCTGGACTTGCATGCAAGTGCAGGATAAAATTGGGTTAAAACCCCATTTCAGCTACTCCTTTCTTCTTCCTTCATTTCCAGCTGAGAGTTCCTCTCTACTCTTCTTCTCCATTTCTTCCTTCCTCATCTCAAGCAATCAACCAAGACTCCTAGCATGAGTAGAAGCTAGCCACCACTTCATCTTCTCCACCAAGACAACATCTTCCAAGCTCAAGCATCCACTCATCTTTCTTTCTTCTTGCTTTTGGTAAGCTCTTTCTTCACTAAGCATTTCCATTTGATTTCCTTCATCTTGGAAAGCTACAAATCATGTATGCATCATCTCCTTCCTCATTCATTTTCTTCCATTTTGTTTTTCACCATTTTTAGGGCATTTGAGCTTTCATATTTGGGGATTTTCGAGTTTAACAAGGATTAGGTGTGAGAGCTAGCTTTCAAGCACCAAGGCAAGCTAAACTTATACATTTGTATGCATGATTTCTTGTTTGATTCATGAATGTGATCAATCTTGCTTAGATACCCTTCTTCTTGCTCAAAAATGGATTTTTGTGGATGATTTCTTTTGTTAATGTATATGGGTTTATTGATGGTTTTGATGAGCATTTTGGAAGCTCAAAGATACCTATTGGTAGTGTTTTAAAACCTGATGAAATGCCTTGAATGGCTTGAGAGAAATCAAGAAGTTTCAGATTTTCGGAACCCAGGATTTGACAGTTCGCTCGAGCGAGCGTGAGCGAACGCTCGAGCGAAGGGCTCTCTGGGAGAGTTCGCTCGAGCGAACTCTTGGTCCGGTCGAGCGAACAGCTCTCTGTCTGGGGTCCGCTCGAGCGAACATCTGGGCGCTCAAGCGAACCTGATACCTGCAGTATGCAGATTTTCCAATGACCATAACTTTTCAACCGTAAGTCCGTTTTTGGAGATCTACATACCGTTGGAAAGCTCATGATGTGTAGAACCCAAAAAAAGTGATTTTATTTGATTTGAGCCTTGGAAAATATTATATGTTGGATTTTACATAATTGTGACAAATGGACGTTTCCATGAGCCGTATATTGAACCGTAGCTTGTTCTAGTTGATTGGCCTGATAGATGGACCTGTAGGATGTGCACCCTGAACTTTTATCATGACCGATGGTTTGTTGAATTGTGGATATGGGTTGAGCAATCGTAACCACAAAAGGGGCATTGTGTTCTTCGGATTGTAACCGTGCCAAATGTGTTCTATTAAGGGATTCGACATCCAAATTATGTAACGCCAAGGGGTCCTCGTAGCCCGATAATGTCGAACTCTTAATACTACCCTGAGTTGGACGGTGAAGACCACATGTGTTCCCAAGACCGTAGGCTTGGCTTGATTTCTGTCTTGATTCCGTATATGATCTGTATGTACATGCATTGCATTCCGTTTCCAGTATTCTAGTATGACTTGATCATGCTTCTGTCCAGTTATGTGTTTTCTGTTACACATGTGTCATGCTACATTTATTTCTGGCTTTGTTCAGTATATTTCAGTAAGTTCCGATTTGTTACCTATATGATATGTCCTGTATATGTCCTGTATCTGATTTACACCGTCCTGCACCTGCTTTGTTGTTGGTATATTGCACTCTATGAGTCGGCACCACTTAGCTTCGACCCTATCTAAGTCGGACCCGGCTAAGTGTGGGTTTAGTAATCTCATTTCGGAATTACAAAAGCTGAATGAGGATGTCGACAAACATGCCCCGCAAGTCCTCCAAATTGAAATGGATTACCGGGTCAAAAACTCAGAAGCCTCCTCAAAGGGAGAAAAGAAGAAAACTGAGGGATCATGCATTGAATGCCTCTCGGTTAAAAAAGCAGCCAGTGCAACCATCGCCTTCACAAAGGATGACCTCCTACTTGGCGAAACCAGGCATAACCGACCCCTGTACTTCACAGGGTATATCAAGGAAATGCCTATGCATAGAGTTCAGATCGACCCAGGTTCTGCACTCAACCTCATCTCCACATCGGCTCTTGAAGAGTTGGGCATCCCACCCAGCAAACTGAGCCACACATCTGTATCTATCTTTGGATACGATGGGAGTACTCAAAGGCCTATCGGCAAAATCAGGTTCAAATTGCAGATAGGTGATCTTATCTCTGAGGTCACAGTGTATGCAATAAAGACCCCTTCATGCTACAACATCCTTCTCGGACGCCCTTGGATCCATGAGAATGGTGTTGTCCCTTCAACTCTACATCAATGCATCAAGTTTGTTGGCGACGACGGCATGATACATCGAGTCTTTGCAGACAGAAAACCCTTCAAAGGTAAAGAAATCCACTTCGCAGACTCACAGATGTATGAAGGTGAAAAAGAAGAAGAGGAGAAGCATACAGCATCCTTTGCCGAAAATCTCCAGAAAGATAAAGGCAAAGCTCCTCAACAATCACCGGAAGAAAACAAACCATCCGGTAAATCTGAAGAGAGAGTGCAAACTCCCTTCATCATCTCCCTCAAATCTTCAAAGCCTTTGGTCATCACAACTAAAGTGAAGAAGGCAAAACAAAAGCCTGGGGGCAAATTTGTTGTCTCTTTCGTGTCTATCATGCAAGACACGGACTCGGATTCAGAGCCAGAAGACAACACATCGTCAAGCCAAGCTGACATTCAGCAAGTTCAGCCTGCTCTTACTCCAATGGAGACAACTTCTGACATAGAAGATCCTACGTCAGCTTCCTTCGTTGTTCCAGCAACTTCAACAAAGGAAAAACCGATCTTCTTCCATAGATCGGATGCTTCTTCATCAAACTCCATGCTTGAACCTTTCCAAAATAAAGGTACGCCTCAACTATCCTTATACAGTTCTGTGGCACAAGCTATTATGAAGAAAATGGGCTATGACGCTCAAAACCCAGTCGGTTTGGGAGAAGGACGCGGTATTCTCACGCCATTGGGGCCCGTCTTGACCAAAAGCCAGCTGGAAGATTGGAGACTCTACGGCTATGTAGAAAAGTCTTCACACGGGTTAGGGTATGATCCTGACACTCCCTTGAGACAGTTGACACAAAGGCTTAAAAGTCAATATACTGACCAAGCCTCAACATCACAAATCCATGAAGACATCGATCTCCCTGGATATCTCTTTGATGAGTCACCTGACAAAGATCCAGGAAGCTCATCCAATTGGCACGATTTCTCCGAAAATGAAGAGGAGTTGTCCGACGGCACAGACATGTGGACTTCTGACCCAGAAGAACCCTCATCTCAAAAAGAAGTAGCCTACTTCGACTCGGTTTCAACAGGAGATTGGGATCATCTCATAGCAAGCCTTGGGAAAATTACCGATCAAGAAGACCCGTGGAAAGGAACAAAACCTTGGTCTGGAAATGCCCTTGAAACCCCAGAAGGTTTCGTTGAGCTGGAAGCCTCCGAAAATATTGTGGAGGAACCACCTTCGAACCTTCCAACAGAAGATCCTGTTCAAAAGATAGACTTGGGAACACCAGATAACCCACGTCCTGTATTCATAAGCAAGAATATAAAGGATGATGAGTTACCCGAGTATATCGCTTTTCTTCGTGAGTTCGTTGATTGCTTTGCATGGTCTTACGCTGAAATGCCAGGCTTAGACCCCAAAATAGCAGTTCACAAACTCAATCTTCAAGAAGACATCAAGCCTGTCAAGCAAGGCCAAAGAAGATTCCGTCCAGATGTGATGGATAAAATTGAACAAGAAGTTCAAAAACTCAAAAGCGTCGGCTTCATCCGTGAGGAACAACATCCTGAATGGTTGGCCAACATTGTCCCCGTGACAAAGAAAAATGGGCAGATCAGGGTCTGTATTGATTATAGAGACCTGAATGGCGCATGCCCAAAAGATGAATTTCCGCTCCCCATACCAGAGGTAATGATTGATAATACCTGTGGATTCGAGCGAATGACATTCATGGATGGTTTCTCTGGCTACAATCAGATAAAGATGCATCCTGAGGATGAAAAACATACATCCTTTCGAACCCCATTTGGCGTGTATTGCTACACTGTCATGCCATTTGGTCTGAAGAATGTTGGTGCCACATATCAGAGGGCTATGATGAAAATATTCCAAGATATGCAGCACAAGACGGTTGAATGTTACGTTGATGACCTCGCCGTCAAAAGCAAAAGAAAAGAAGATCATCTCGAAAACCTTCGAGAAGTCTTCCTCCGGCTTCGCAAACACAAACTGCGAATGAATCCATTGAAATGCTTCTTCGGCGTCTCGTCGGGTAAGTTCCTCGGATTCTTAGTTCGGAAAGCTGGAATAGAGCTTGACCCCATAAAAGTCAAAGCCATTCTAGAAATGCCCTCTCCAAGAACCTTGAGAGAACTCAAAGGGCTTCAAGGGAGATTGGCCTACATCAGACGGTTCATCTCCAATCTTTCGGGGAAATGCCGTCCATTCTCCCGGTTGATGAAAAAGGGTGTAAACTTTGTCTGGGATGCTGACTGTGAAGCTGCTTTCCAAGACATCAAGTCATACCTGACAAAACCTCCAGTGTTAGCTGCTCCTACCACTGGAAAACCATTCATCTTGTACACAAGAGCCCTTGATCACTCTCTGGGAGCTCTGCTTGCGCAAGAAAATGATCAAAGAAAAGAAGCTGCTCTATATTACCTCAGCCGCATGCTAGTAGGTGCAGAGCATCGCTACTCTCCAGTCGAAAAAGAATGTCTTGCAGTGATGTTCGCCGTACAAAAGCTGCGTCACTACTTGCTTTCCAACACAGTCTACCTAGTCTCGAGGGTCAACCTCTTGAAGGTCCTTGTCACAAAGGCAGGTTCTCTCAATGCTCGACTGGCAAAATGGTCCATCCTTCTGTCACAATTTGATATTAGGTATGTACCACAAAAAGCAATCAAAGGGCAAGCTCTAGCGGACTTCCTCGCAGAGCATCCATTGCCTAAAGATTCTCCACTCAGAGATGATCTCCCAGACGAACCAGTCTACAATGTGGAGACTTTCTCACAAAGTGCCTCCATGGGACATGTACTTTGACGGTGCAACCAGGACAAATGAAAAAAGACAGCTGATCTCGGGAGTTGGCATCCTCTTTGTTAGCCCCGACAAATACATGATTCCACACGCTTTCTCGCTACTGGAACCATGCACAAACAATGCAGCTGAATATCAAGCTCTGATCTTAGGATTGGAACTCGCCATCGAATCCGGTATCACTATGCTGGAAGTCTTTGGAGACTCTCAACTGATCGTCAACCAGATGAATCAGAAATTTGAAGTCAGGAAGCCAGATTTGCTGCCCTACTACAACAAGGCACAATCACTTCTGCAAAAGTTTGACATCTGTCACATCACCCACATTCGTAGAGGTGAAAACATACGTGCAGATGCCCTAGCCGGACTTGCCGCATCCATGGCAATCCAGGAAGGGGAAAACATGCAAGTCACAGTGTGCGAAAGAAGAATCCTTCCTCCTCTTAACACACACCAAGCAGTTGCTGAATGCCACCAAGTGGTCGGAAGTCGGATTTCAATCCTTCAAACTTCAATTGCGACTGGAGGGATCCGTTCATTGATTACATTATGTTCGGAATCCTACCTGAAGATCCAAAAGAACGGGTAAGCATCCAAAGGCGAACCCCAAGCTTCCATTTGGATATTCCTTCAAAAATCCTTTACAGGAAATCCTTCAACGGAGTACTTCTACGCTGCTTGTCACAACAAGAGGCTGAAGAAACACTCAAAGAAGTTCATGCTGGTCTTTGCGGAGCTCATCAGGCTGGACCTAAGCTCTATGATCAGATAAAAAGGTTAGGATATTACTGGCCTACCATGGTAGCTGACGCAATGCAATTTGCTAAGCGCTGCCAACAATGCCAAGTTCATGGAGATTACATTCACATGCCTCCAGAATGGCTGCATCCTACAGCGATCTCATGGCCTTTCGAAGCCTGGGGTATGGACATCATAGGTCCTATTTCTTCCCCTTCAAGCAAAGGTCATCGCTTCATCTTCGCCGCTACGGATTACTTCTCCAAGTGGTCAGAAGCATTTGCGTTTAACGAAATGAAGACCTCATCAGTCCTTCAGTTCCTGCGCATCAACATCATTTGTCGTTTCGGCATACCCAAAAGATTCGTCCATGATAACGGACCACAGTTCCGGGATCATCGATTCTACAGGTTCTGCGACAAATACAAAATCCAAAGCTGTCCTTCGACTCCATACAATCCGGCAGCAAACGGGTTAGCAGAAGCTTTCAACAAGACACTCTGCAAAATCCTCAAAAAAATGGTCTCTAATCACAAAAGAGACTGGAGCGACAAAATGTCTGAAGCTTTGTGGGCCTATCGAACCACCGTTCGAGGACCAACCCATAGCACACCATTCTCCTTGGTCTATGGATGCGAAGCTGTCGTGCCCTTGGAAGTACAAATTCCTTCCTTGAGGGTATCCTTGCAAAATGACATGACTCAAGAAAGCAATGTCAAATTGCGGCTCCATGAGCTGGACAATCTCGATGAGAGACGGCTCGAAGCTCAACAAAGCATTGAACTTTACCAAGCATGTATGGCAGGATCTTTCGATAAAAAGGTCAGGCAACGCGCCTACAAAAAGAATGACTTGGTTCTTGCGGTAAAAAGACCAATGGTCTTCGCTCACAAATCCAAAGGCAAATTTGAGCCGAAATGGGAGGGACCCTACGTCATCGACAAAGTTTTCTCCAATGGCGCATACGCACTCCTAAACATGGAAGGTGACAGATGTATGCTGCCCATCAATGGCAAGTTCTTAAAGCGGTACTACCCTTGAAGACTTACCCAACTGGGTAAGAGCAATGCCTGTACGGCCAATACCGGTTTCCGAGTACACGCTCGCTAAACCCACCCTTTTTAGAATTTTCATGTCAAATATTGAAATTTCTAGAAATCTAAAACAATGCTTACTTTCATCGTTTCATTGTTCAAAAAAAATATATATCCAAGTTTAGGAACCTTTCCCTAACTTGTCCAAAATTTTCAACCCTTGAACCCAAAATTCATGGTTTGAAACAAAATCTGGATTCAGGGATTTCCACCCTAGTCCACCCTGCCTTTTACCGCCAAAATGGTTTTAGGTCAAAATTTATGACCCTCGTGTCTTTAAACAAAGAAAAAAAAATGGTTTTTCAAAAACCGCGAGGAAGCGACGCTTAGTCGATACTCGCACAAATCGGAAGCAAGCGAACCACGTTCGACACTTCCAAAATCGCAGGGAAGCGACATTTCGTCGATACTTGCAAAATCCAAAACTGTGGAAACGCAACATTTCAGTTGATATCCACAACCCAAATTTCAAAGGTTCGAAAAAAACCTAAAAAACTGTGGAGACGCAACATTTCAGTTGATATCCATAACCCTAAGGTTCGAGAAAACCACAAATTTCAAAAATCGTGGGGAAACGACATCAAGTCAGTACCCGCAAAACCAAAATTTTTGAAAAGCAAGGATGCGACATTCCATCGATACTTGCACCCAAATCCGCGAGGATGCGACATTCCATCGATACTCGCAACCGAATGAGCAAGGATGTGACATTCCATCGATACTTGCAAGAACATTCAGCAGGGAGGCGACTTTTAGTCGATACTTGCATTTTTTGAAAACCAAACCGGCTATAAATGCCACAAACAGGCTATAAATGCCACAAACCGGCTATAAATGCCACAAACAGGCTATAAATGCCACAAACCGGCTATCAATGCCACCAAAACAAAACCGGCTATCAATGCCACAAACAAAAAAACTTGGATTTCAAAAAAAAAAAACGGCTATCAATGCCACCAAAACAAAACAGGCTATCAATGCCACCAAAAACTGGCTATAGATGCCACAAAACAAACCGGCTATCAATGCCACCAAAATTGGCTATAGATGCCACAAAAAAAAAACTCGGCTATCAATGCCACAAGAAAAGCTGGCTCTCATGCCAAAATTGGCTTCCATGCCACAAACAAAAAACCTGGCTTTCATGCCAAAACAATCACTTGACAAAAGATTTTTCACAAAATGACAACCTTTTGATCAAATCCCATTTAGCAATTACTTTTATCACAAAAAGATTCAAGTGAGCGTAGGGATAACAAAAAAAAAAGAAGAGCATCCCATTTAGCAATTACTTTTATCACAAAAAGATTCAAGTGAGCGTAGGGATAAAAAAAAAAGAAGAGAAAAGAGTACCAAAAAAAATACATGTGGTACCAAAAAAAAGAGAGAGAAAGTGTTCACAAGCACTACAAAAAATAAGTACCAAAAAAAATACAAGTGGTACCAAAAAAAAAGAAAAGAGAGAAGGATGGTTTCTGTAAAAAAAAATATACAGGAGCTCAACCAAAAATGGTCTCCAGCCAAGAGTTTAGCTCCCCAAGCAAACTTTTAGCCTCAGCCGTCAAGGATTCCAAGGCACGCTTCTTCAGGAACCTGCCATGAGATGCTGGAGTGGGCTGTACCCCTTCTCTCACACCAGGAAGCTTACCTCGAGCAGTTTGCCATTGTTCCTCCTCATCAGACTTCCTTTTGAGAACCCGTTCGGCATCTGCAACCTGGTGAATCAGGGCACTCTCCCTGTCGCGAGCCTCTATTATGGCAGTCCACTTGGCAGCGACTTGTGCCTGCAAATGCTTAAGACGTTTCCTGGCCTCATCGACCTCCCTGTCAAGGATGTTAAGGTCATGTGTTAGCCTGATGATGGCTATCTCTTCTAAGTTCCTCTTTCGGACTGCCTGCTTCTTGCTTTCTGTAGCCTCATCCAGGTCAGACTTAGCCTTATCAGCAGGGTCCAGGAACATCTCCTTGAAGAACTGGTCATCAGCCAAACTCACGGTCTCAAACCACTTGTCACCCAGTGCAATGATCCTATCAATGATCGCCCTGGCACCTGTGACATCCAGACCAGCCTCTTCAGCATCACTGAGAATCTCCTGCACATGCTGGATCATGCCAAATCCGGCTTCCAAGTGCCCAGAAAAGAGAGTCTCAATCCAAGAGCTCAGAACTCGCATCACCACCTTCTTCGCAAAAAGAAGAGATGGCCCAGCTGAGGATTCGCCCAACTCCGTTGGTCGGCTACTCATATCATCATCTGTTGAAAGAGTAACAAAAGAACTCTTTCCAGCTGAATCTACTCCTGCTCGGGAAGGGATCTCAGCGCGAGGAATCTCCTCAATATTGTCAGAGCTGGTCCCAGGAATCTCTACCTCTGGATCAACCTCTGGCATCTCTTGCTCTGGAAGCGACGGATCCTCCTCTGCCACTTCAAAACCTGCAAAGGAAACACAAAAAGGTATGAATATGACCCTGTTTGAAAATCATTATCAGAGTTATAACTACAAAATACCTTCTTCGACGACTGGCGGAACACTTTCTTCCTCCATGAACTCATCGAAAGCATCATCAACATTTGCGTCGATCGATGGTTCAAAGTCATCAGAACCCTGTGGCAAGTCAGCTGACAAAAAAAAAAAAATGTGTTAGCAAGCCAAGTCTGTTAGATCTCGTGATCACTGAGAGGGGGGGGTGAATCAGTGATCTCTTTTAAACAGGTCCTTGCTAACAACAATTCAAATCAAACCACACAATTGACACCAGATTTTACGTGGTTCACCAAAAGGCTACGTCCACGGTTCAATCCCGTCCGAACAACAATCCGGTACAGGTCTGAATCTTATTTAGTCGCACCGACGACAAAGAGCACCAACCCTTAAATTCAGATAGCACCAACTATCTAGGAAGCACCGACTCCCTTAGGTTTCAGATAGCACCAACTATCTAGGAAGCACCGACTCCCTTAGGTTTCAGATAGCACCAACTATCTAGGAAGCTACAACTCCCTTTACAATTTGTCTGCAACCCACAGACAGGATCACCAAACCCCAAAACACCAAGCACCAACTTGATGATTACAGCAAAGAAGATAAACTGATCTACAGCCCTTTCCCCTCTACAATTCTCTCTCTCTCAATCCCTTACAAATAGAAATCTAAAGCATAAAAGAGAGACTTATCTTATGAACGAAAATACCATCTTCATGAGGCTTCAAATTCGTCCACACTTGCTGTAGAAAGTTGCTCCACAACAGCAAGACACAAGCACCTTCTTCTCCAAGCACTCTTCTCTCCAAAACTCTCTCAAACTCTTCTTTCTTTGATGCTTGTTCTTGAAAACGAGATTAGGAGTGTTTATATAGGTTTTAGCAACCCCAAAGAGTGTCCAAAATAGGCTACAATTCGTTTAGAAAGAGTCCCAAACGAATTACCAAAAATTCCTAACTTTTAGCAAAAGACTTCTAATTCTGCAATACTTGCTGTCTGTGTGTGCTCGGTCGACCGGCTGGGGACCCTCGGTCGACCGGGTGAACTGGGCGCCTGACGAACTTTCAAAAAGTTGTAAGTTGGTCAAATTCTGGAAACCGAGCTCGGTCGACATCCTGGAAGCCTCGGTCGACCGCGTGCATGCTCAGTCGACCGCACCAGGAGCTGGGTCGACCGGATGACCTCTGTGTCAAAAAATAACTGTAAGCTCTGATTTTGCACTTTCTTCATGCTCGGTCGACCGGTAAGGGAGCTCGGTCGACCGGGTACACTGCACCAGGAAAAACTGATTTTCTTCACTGTTTTCCTTTTTCATTCTTCTTGAGCTCTATCACTTCCACTCTTTCAACACATGATTGAGACATAGTGTTGACAATAATTCCAATACAATTTGATGCTTGAGACACCAAACACACCAATGCTTCAAGATTCAACTCAATGCATCTCAAATTCCAACAATCTCCCCCTTTGGAATTGTTGGCAACACTTGGAACTTCAACACAGACACTTGGAACATGTTGACATCATAGAGCCTTTTTAGAACAATAAACTCCCCTTGGAACATGATCTTCTCATTCACTATCTTGATACCAATTTTCATTCCAATCTTCCATCTTCCTCATGCTATCATATTTCCATCTTCTTAGCATAAGACTAACTTCAACATGCATATAGTCTTTCCTTGCATAATCTTCTCAGCATAACTTGATACCAATCTCCAGATAACCTTCTCAAGATGACATGCATAATCTTCTCCCCCTTTGACAATAATTCCAAAGGGACCAATCTAGGAGCAAATAAGATATTCAACGAATTCATTGCTCCCCCTTTCTGGCACATCTCCTAAGGTGTAGGAGAGTGAGTAACTCCTAATTTCTTTCGGAGATACTCGAAGACTTCCTTTGGCAAAGGTTTTGTGAAGATATCAGCCACTTGCTCAGTAGTAGGAACGTATTCCAACTTTACCTCACCATCTGCAACTTTATCCTTGAGAAAGTGATAGCGGATTGCAACATGCTTAGTCCTTGAATGCTGAACTGGATTCTTGGAGATATGAATTGCACTAGTGTTATCACAGAGGATCGGCGTAGGATCTGTTGTTGGAACTCCTAAATCAGAGAGCATTTGCCGCATCCATAACACTTGCGTACAACAAGTTGCCGCTGCAATATATTCTGCTTCCGCTGTCGAAAGTGAGACGGAGTCTTGCTTCTTGCTGTGCCAAGCTACCAATCTATCACCAAGATAGAATGCACCACCACTTGTACTCTTGCGATCATCTACGCAACCAGCCCAATCGGCGTCTGAGTATGCGACAAGAGTAAAGGATTTACCTTTAGGATACCATATCCAAGCTCCATAGTACCTTTTAGATATCGAAATATCCTTTTCACTGCTGTAAGGTGCGTCTCAGTTGGTGATGCTTGAAATCGAGCCACCATACATACTGCTTGTAGAAGATCTGGTCTTGTAGCAGTCAAGTAAAGCAAGCTTCCTATCATAGAACGATAGGTGGTGTGATCAACGGACGAAGCCTTATCATCTTTGCTAAGTTTCGTGTTCGTTGTCATTGGCGTGCTCACGGGCTTGCTGTCTTCCATGTTAAAACGCTTCAGCATTTCCTTTATATATTTCATCTGAGATATAAAAATACCATTTTTCAGCTGCTGAACTTGTAATCCTAGGAAGAACTTTAGCTCTCCAAGCATAGACATCTCAAATTCTTTCGTCATATCTTCAGCAAAAATCCTGCACATATTCTCATCATTGCCTCCAAATATTATGTCATCAACATAAACAATAACCACCAGCTGTTTGCTTGAATCAGATTTGACATACAGATTGCTATCAACTAGTCCTTTTCCAAAACCAATCTTGCGAAGATAAAGATCCAGCCTTGCATACCATGCCCTTGGCGCCTGTTTCAGTCCATATAGAGCCTTCTTCAGCTTGCAAACTAAGTCTGAATTTTTGCTAATTAGAAAGCCATCAGGTTGCTCAATGTAGACCTCTTCTTCAAGTAAACCATTCAAGAAAGCTGACTTAACATCCATCTGAAATACCTTGAAGGTTTTATAGGCAGCCAATGCAAGAAACATACGAATGGCTTCCAGACGAGCCATCGGTGCAAAGGTCTCTTCAAAATCTATGCCTTCAACTTGTGCATAGCCTTTACAAACCAACCTTGCCTTGTTTCGTATGACCTGACCATCTTCATTCAGCTTGTTCCGAAAGACCCATTTTGTACCAATCACATTCTTATCAGTAGGTCTAGGGACTAGTTCCCATGTGGAGTTTTTTCTCAATCTGCTCCAACTCCTCATGCATAGCTTTTAACCAGCTTTCATCTAGACTAGCTTCAGCTACTGTCTTGGGCTCAATGGTGGACACAAGTGAGTAATTGCTAACTACACTTTGTCTAGTTTTTACACCGGCCTCAGGATCTCCAATGATTTGATCCTTAGGGTGTTGCTCTACCCAAGTACTTTTCTTTCTAGGAGAAGTATCCTCTGAATCATCTTTTGCCTTTTCAGAATCAGGTTCAGCCACTTCATCATCAATCTCACTCGAGTCCTCATACACTGGACTGTCATTATGAGTTACCTTCTTTGACTCATGGTTTTCATCAATTCTAACATCAGCACTTTCAATAATTTTTCTGGTCCTTTTGTTAAGGCATCTGTAAGCTTTACTAGAGGATGAGTAACCCAGAAAAATACCTTCATCGGCTCTTTCTTCAAATTTGCCCGGATTTTGTTCGAGCCGCTTGATGTAACACTTGCTACCGAAGACTCTGAAGTGCTTGACTGTAGCTTTTCTTCCAAACCATAGCTCATAAGGTGTTTTATCTTCATGTGGCCTGATCAAGCAACGATTCTGAATATAAACAGCCGTATTAATCGCCTCTTTCCAATACTTATCAGCCATCTTACTTTCAACCAGCATGGTGCGTGCCATTTCTTGCACAGTGCGGTTCTTGCGCTCAACAACTCCATTCTGCTGTGGAGTTCTAGGGGCTGAGTATTGTCTTTGGATGCCATGATGTTCACAATACTTAGTGAATTCATCAGATGTGAATTCGCCTCCACGATCAGACCTTAGCGTCTTGATCTGCTTCCCTAGCATGTTTTCAACCTGTGCTTTAAAACACTTTGAACCGATCAAGTGCTTGATGTTTATGCTTAAGAAATAATACCCATGTCATGCGAGTAAAATCATCAATGCAAAGCATAAAATACTTATCTCCATTGGTGCTTTGAGTCCGCATCGGTCCACAGAGATCAGTGTGTACCAGCTCAAGAGGTTTTCTTCGTATGATGCTCCTTCGTCTTGAACATTACCCTCGTTTGCTTTCCCTTTTGACAAGAGTCACAAATGGGGTTTGAAGGCTTTTCAAACTGTAGCCATACCTCTAACAGCCTTTGAATTGCAAATCTTTGACATGTTGCCAAAGTTTAGATGCCCAAGGCGTTTGTGCCACAACCAACTCTCTTCTGACCGACTCAATAAGCATGTCTTTTCAGCTCCATCTGACAAGGTGTAAAGATTTCCAGCTGTCCTTGACCCAGTAGCCACTGTTTTGCCGTTGCTACTCTTCTTGATAGCAAACCCATTCTTTGTAAAAACAATTTCGTGGCCCTTATCACAGATCTGGCTCACACTCAACAGATTGTGTCTCAATCCAGACACATATAAGACCTCTTCAGATCTGATCTTGTTTGCCATCAGCTGAACAACACCTTTTCCAACAATTTTGGCACCATCATTGTTACCAAACTTTACCGAACCACCTTCATAGTGCTGTAACTTGATGAATTTTTCTTTATCACCAGTCATATGACTCGAACAACCACTATCAAGGACCCATGGTGCTGTCTTCTTTTGTGCATTGAAAGCGGTTTGCACAATGAGAGATTTCTTGCCTTTTTCTGCACTTTTCTTTGCCCTCCAAGTTTTGACTAACTTGGGTTTCTTTTCAACCTGAATTGGTTTAGCAGTAGGCAGCCTACAATCCCTAGCCATGTGTCCAAAATTATGACACTTGTAGCACTCAATATTGTGGCTATTTAGGATTGAGAAAGGGTTCCTTCTCACAACTGGGCTGTTTCTCACATAGAATTTACAATCTGCCCTTCTATGTCCATACCTATTGCAATGATAACAATAGCCATAAAATTTGTATCTTTTATATGGCTGGTTAGGCTTCATGTCCTTTCTCACTTGAATGGGCTCTTTCTAGGCAGTGTGGGCTTCACAGAATTGGAAGGTGTAGTAACTTGCTTTACAAACACCGTCTCTACAGAAGGTGTAACCTTAGAAGATTCTCCATTCTCAAATCCTATTCCAAATCTGAAGTGAGGGGGTCTTTGAACTTTCAAATTTTCATTCAGCTTCAATGTACCATTGATAGCTTGAAACTCCTTGAGCTTTTGTTCATTTGCATATTTTCAGTCCTTGCTCCAAGGATTTCATTCTCAAGTTTCATCACTTCCTCAGTTTTGGTACAGATTTGTATTTCTAGGACATCTACCATTCTTTTATACTCTTCTAATTCAGTTTTCAAAGCAATAACTGAAATTTCAGATTCATGAAGAAGTTTCAGATTTTTCTTACTTGATCTTCGCTCCTTGCTAAGCTCCTCAAGTGCAGCAATGAGCTCTTCTTCAAGATTCACTTCAGCCTCCTCTTCGTTTTCCCAGCTCTTGCTCATCGTCTTCTTCAATAGTACCATGAAGAGTGCTTCAGTCGCCTCGACTGATTCATCATCGTCCGAAGATTCAGACGTGCTGTCATTATGCTGACTGATGAAGCTCTTTGCTTTGCCCTTCTTTCTGAAATTCTTCTTCCATTTACTCTTATCAACATAAGAGTCATTATCATTGTCTTCTTTCAGCGGGCACTTCGCAGCAAAGTGGCCAACACCGCCACAATTGAAGCATTTAAAGGGTAGCTTCCCTTTATACTTGCCATTGCTTCCTTTCTTCAGCCTTCTAATAAATTGAGCCTCAAGCTCATCATCATCAGAATCATGACCAGCAATCTCTTTTGCCTTTTTCTGAACTTTGAAGGCCGCTTCTCTATCCGATGAAGACGTCTTACCTATGCGCATCTCATAGGCAGTGAGAGAACCATGCAGCTCATCCATTGAAAACTCGTTCAGATCTTTGGCTTCTTCTATGGCTGAGACTTTAGAATCAAACCGGGGAAGGAGAGATCTTAGAACCTTTTTGACGATGACTGGTTCTTTAATCTCCTCTCCTAGTCCACGAATGTCATTCGTGACTTCATTCACCCGTTGCATGTAAGAATCAACATTCTCGCTATCCTCCATGCGAAGAGACTCAAATTGGGAGCGATGAGTTTGCAATTTCGCTTCTTTGATCTTCTCATCTCCTTCATGGATGCTTTTCAGCTTATCCCAGATTTCCTTGGCTGTCTTGCATGCTATAACTTTGATCAGCTCGTTGTCAACAAGGCCGCTAAAGAGTGCATTCTGCGCCTTAGAGTCGTTGTCTGCTAACTTCTTCGTTGGCAGCATCAGTGGGTACAATGGCAGAATTGTAACCGACTCTGACAGTCTCCCCAGACATCATAGCCAAGAGATTTGATGAAGGCCTGCATTCTAATCTTCCAAAAGGAGTAATTAGAACCATCAAACAGAGGTGCTTTCATATTCGCTGTGCTGGTTGCCATGTGATTTGACAAAGATCACCCTTAGCGTGTTAAGCTTATCAAGGGAAACCTTACGCTCTGATACCAATTGTTAGATCTCGTGATCACTGAGAGGGGGGGTGAATCAGTGATCTCTTTTAAACAGGTCCTTGCTAACAACAATTCAAATCAAACCACACAATTGACACCAGATTTTACGTGGTTCACCAAAAGGCTACGTCCACGGTTCAATCCCGTCCGAACAACAATCCGGTACAGGTCTGAATCTTATTTAGTCGCACCGACGACAAAGAGCACCAACCCTTAAATTCAGATAGCACCAACTATCTAGGAAGCACCGACTCCCTTAGGTTTCAGATAGCACCAACTATCTAGGAAGCACCGACTCCCTTAGGTTTCAGATAGCACCAACTATCTAGGAAGCTACAACTCCCTTTACAATTTGTCTGCACCCACAGACAGGATCACCAAACCCCAAAACACCAAGCACCAACTTGATGATTACAGCAAAGAAGATAAACTGATCTACAGCCCTTTCCCCTCTACAATTCTCTCTCTCTCAATCCCTTACAAATAGAAATCTAAAGCATAAAAGAGAGACTTATCTTATGAACGAAAATACCATCTTCATGAGGCTTCAAATTCGTCCACACTTGCTGTAGAAAGTTGCTCCACAACAGCAAGACACAAGCACCTTCTTCTCCAAGCACTCTTCTCTCCAAAACTCTCTCAAACTCTTCTTTCTTTGATGCTTGTTCTTGAAAACGAGATTAGGAGTGTTTATATAGGTTTTAGCAACCCCAAAGAGTGTCCAAAATAGGCTACAATTCGTTAGAAAGAGTCCCAAACGAATTACCAAAAATTCCTAACTTTTAGCAAAAGACTTCTAATTCTGCAATACTTGCTGTCTGTGTGTGCTCGGTCGACCGGCTGGGGACCTCGGTCGACCGGGTGAACTGGGCGCCTGACGAACTTTTCAAAAAGTTGTAAGTTGTCAAATTCTGGAAACCGAGCTCGGTCGACATCCTGGAAGCCTCGGTCGACCGCGTGCATGCTCAGTCGACCGCACCAGGAGCTGGGTCGACCGGATGACCTCTGTGTCAAAAAATAACTGTAAGCTCTGATTTTGCACTTTCTTCATGCTCGGTCGAACCGGTAAGGGAGCTCGGTCGACCGGGTACACTGCACCAGGAAAAACTGATTTTCTTCACTGTTTTCCTTTTTCATTCTTCTTGAGCTCTATCACTTCCACTCTTTCAACACATGATTGAGACATAGTGTTGACAATAATTCCAATACAATTTGATGCTTGAGACACCAAACACACCAATGCTTCAAGATTCAACTCAATGCATCTCAAATTCCAACAAAGTCACAAACTCAAAAAAAAAAAAAAAAAAAGAGAGCAAAAGAAGTCGTACCAATTGGAGATTCTGGATCTACTCCAGAGTCCCTCGGTTCTTCTTCAGGTGCCTCGACAGGATCCATCACCACCTCATCGGTTGGGACCTCAGGCATCACCAAGTCTTCCTCTGCTAAAAAAAAAAAAAGAGAAGAAGAAGAAAAGCAGAAACAAGAAGCAAATCATAACATGAAAAAAAATCCCATGAAAAGAAATGGAAAGAGAAAAAGGAAGAATCATACCTTCACCGACGGTCTCTTCTTCTCTGCTTCTCTTCTCTGGAGGCTCGTCAGCATCCACTGGCACATCCTCATTGATAGTAAGAGGAACTTCCAAGTCAGGAGAATCCTCATGCTGCCCCTTGCTGCGATGATGACTCCTCCTCCTCTTACCTCTGCGGGCTCGCTTCTTAGAGGAACCTGCCCCGCTGTCAGAGTCAGGTTTGCCACTCGACTCCTCACTAGATGGTCTGCTCTTGCCAGTAGACTCCACGGAAGCTTGCCTCTGTGCCGCTTGCATCCAAGCGCCAAGTTCGGCTTCCTCCTGTTCTAGCTGCTCCAAAGCCTCATCAGGTATCTCTCGAACAGCTTCAGAACCGATGACGCCCTGGTCACCGAGAAAGCCTATCTTGTGCTTCTCTCCAGAAAGGAAGGCCCAAACTTCCTCTCGCCGGATGCCATCCGACTTTCCAAGGCCCTTTCCAGATGCCAGCTTCACATCAAGCTCCTTCTTGGAAAGCCCCCGATATGCCGAAAAGCTCTCCGCGAACCACTTCGCAAAGCCGGCAGTACGGGAAGTCAACAACACAGGATAAGAAATCATGGCTGTAGTGTCTTCAGCACTATAGAAAGCCCATGCATTTCTCCCGTCCTGTAAGCCTCCAAAGCGCTTCACCATGCTTGAAGGCGCTCCAACAACGCCTTGAGAAAAGCCCAGCTGCAAAGCAAAGCGAGAGGGTACATACGGCTGGATGTCGACGAAAAGATGTCTACGGTACACCATCGTGCCGACACGTATGCTGAAAAGCCACTCTCTCTCTGCATTTGTCAAGGAATAATGCCTTCCCGACCCCGCCCTGGTAGAATCTCGGGAGGCACCAAAATCAAAAGCCTTCTTCCGCAACTCCGGAGAAAGCTTTACTGAAGATTGCCCCATCTCGACGTCCCTGAACCGTCGGATCCTCATGCGGGCAAACAAAAGTGATTCGGACACGGCTTTGCCCTTAGCCAGTCGAATCATCAGAGGATCATCATCCTGAGCAGCACCCAGCCGATGGAAGCCAGGACAGTGGTATACATACCACGAATAAAAGATATGGGCTGAAAATACCCTATTCATGGGAAGCCCAAGCCGAACCAGAAAAGCAGCAGCCTGCAGTTCGGTACACAGGTAGGAGTAAAGAGCTGGCACCAAAGCAAGCTGCTCTCCAAACGCCATCTGACAAGCCGGGAAAATACAATGCGGCCTGATGTGCGTTCCATCTCCTCCAGCAAAAACAGCCTCACCAAGCCAATAAGTGAGGTAAACAGCGAGATCTCTCCGCAGTGCAATGTCAGGACATATGGCGTTTGTACTAGCACAGAAATCTCTCAACTCTTCTTGCATGGCCAAGATTTTCTTTGAACTTGGATCCTGAGCTCCGGCTTCCTGGGTCACGCTGTCAGAAGACTCCCTGCTATCAAAAAAGTTGGGGAATGAAGAGCTAAAACTCTTCCAACTGCTGGATCTAACTTTCAAACCCTCCTTCTCCTTCAAAAAATCATAGAAGGCGACAAGCTGAAAGTATAGAAGCCTGAACTCCTCAGACTGCCCCTCGAGGACGCTGTCAATCGGCATAAACTCCTCATAGAGTTTGCCGAGGATGGGCAATCCAGTAATGGCGCTCAGCTCCTTCAAAGAAAAACCAATCTCACCATTCGTCACAACGAAGGTATTGGTTTGAGGGAGGAACGACTCCAGCATAGCCATGAAGGCCTCGTCGGAAAAGATCACGGTCTCCCTAAAGGCGCGGACCGCATCAAAAATCCCGGCTTCCTTCAAAACGGCGCCACCAATCAGCAGGACGCGATCAGTCCACGACTTCCACTCAGAGTCAGCATTGAAACGACCTCGAAGTCGGAAAGGCTTGATCCAATTGCTGCCGTCACCACTGAAAATACCAAGGCCCACCGGTCTCAAATCGACCGACGGATAATCAGAGCCCTGGTAGCCGCTGGATGGCATCAACAGGTCCATATCAACAGGCGACCTCTCCGTATATCCAGGAGAACCGCCAACAAAAACCCCGGTCTTGATTACATTTGTCCTTCTCACCCAGCTTGGAGGATCTTCCCTCTTAGGGCACGTGGGGGCAAGGCTCAGAATCGAGACGGTGCGATCAAACGTCGACCGGGTAGCAACAGTCTTCTTCTCACCATCTGCTGTGAAAGAAAACTGAAAACATCTCCTCTGGTATGTCATGTCATCAGGGACTGCATCACCAAAGAAGAAGGTAGGCTTGGGCAAAACGCTCTGATCTTCCATCACCCATGGACGACTGCTTACCATGATCTTATAGAATTCCTCTCCCTTGAGAGTGATCAGTCGCTGCCTCATCTCATCTCTGTTGAGGGAGTCGCACTCTTCCAGATTTCTCTCAACATACTGGACCTTCTCAAAAGCCTGCTGAACGGCCGGATTAGAAGATCTAGAAGATCGACGAGGTACGCTTGTAGCAGGCTCTTTACCCTTGTTCGCTCTGGAGGAACCACCTGAAAAGGATGGAAAAGAAAAAGATCAAACATCAAAATGACAGAATCTCGCTAAAAAAAATCTGGCGAAATTTTGACATGATGACGGGGCAATTCCGAAGAAAAGGAACTATCCCGAAAGAAATAGAAAGCTTGAAGATGGGCTCAACATCGCTGCGAGCTCCGAAACTCCAAACTTTCGAAACCTAAAAGTCTCTGCAAAATCAGGAAGGGCTCAACATCACTGCGAGCTCCAAATTCCCAAATTTGCGAAAAACTTTCAGGTATGCTATCACATCATGCTACAAATTTAATTTACAAATTAAAGGCATGCATGAACATCTAGGTTTGCAAAAAAAAAAAAAATGCATTATCATGATGAGCAAAAAAAAAAAGAAAGAAAAAGAAACTTTCTCTAAAAAAAAAAGAGGGGAAAGAAAACAAAAAAAGAAAGAAAAGAAACTCTCTCAAAAAAAAAGGGGAGGGAAAGAAAAAAAAAGAAAAAAAAAATGAGGGCTGGCCCACAGGCGGCCAGCCGTGGCCGTACGGCCAGATCCGTACGGATCTGTCCGTACGGCCCACAAAAAAAAACAAAAACATGAAAAAAAAAAAGAAAAGAAAGCAAAAAAAAAAAACCGTGTAAAAAAAAAAGAGGGAAGCAAACACGTGGAAAAGAAAAAAAAAAGAAGAAAAGAAAAGAAAGAAACAAAAAAAAAAGAAAGAACTTTATTTTTCCTACAATGGAGTTTTCTTGAAAAAAAAAAAAGGAGAACTTACTTGAAGCCATTGATGGAGAAGAAGAAGAAAACTCTTGAAGATCTTGAAGAAGAAGGACTCTTGGTCTTGAAGCCCTCTTGAGATTATTGCAAAAGAAAGTAATAAGAGCAAGAGATCCAACCTTCTCCTTGCTTTTATAGAGGAGAGCAAACCAAAGAAGGAAAGAAGAAAGAGGTAAGTGTTACTAATTAGTAACCTTACCAAAAGAAAGAGATTAGAAAGATTCTTTCTCAAAAGAAAGATATCTTGAAGGATTTTCTCCCAAAAAGAAATCTATGACGGATTCTTTCCCAAAAGAAAGATATCTTGAGATATTCTATCCCAAAAATAAAGGGATCATGAGAGATTCTCTCCAAGTAAAGATATTCTTGGATATTCTCTATCCAAATGAGATATTTTTGGATATTCTTTACAAAAATGACACCATATGAGATCTAAGCTATTTCAAAAGCTTAAGGTCCCATGGGTTAGCCCATATGAGCCAGGTTTGACCACCTAGGCACACACAAAAAAAAAAAAAAAAGAAAAAGAAATTTTTTTTTTTGGGCTTTTAGTCAAAGAGAAATCCCTCTTACCAAGAGCATACAAAAATGGTTCCATGCCTCTTTTGAGTTGATTGGACCATACAAAAGAAAATTCCAAGCCCCATGAGCTTCCAAAAATCAAACCATCCAGCCTCATCTACCAAATTGAGCCAAATTCTTGAAATTGACATTCCATCAAACCAAATCCTGGTCCCCTAACTTGCCACATACAGCCTGTTAGGTCACAAGACCAAAACCAAAAACCAAAACCTGATCCCCTAACTTGCCACATACAGCCTGTTAGGTCACAAGATCAAAACCAAAATTGATCCCCCAACATTCCACATACAGCTTGTTGGGTCACACGATCAAAACCAAACCCGACCCCCTAACCTGCCACATATAGCCTGTTAGGTCACAAGGTCAAAACCCAAATCCACATCCCTGATGTCATCTTCAAAACTTTGCCTCGAGATGGTACGTGATCCCTTTCACTACCATAAAATTCCCCTGGAAGCTCAAAAGGCTACAAATACCAAAAAGAAAGATTGCTCAAAGACTCTTGGTCAAGTCACAGGCTCTCCTTCAAAAAATCTCTTCGAGGCACATCGACTACAAAAGTTAAGCAACTCGCCGCTGTACCTCGAGGGGGCATTTGTTGACACCAAAAATGTCACTTTGCCTTTTCAAGATCCAAAGAGCTACATGAAGTCGCAACCTGCCATAAATAGGCAATGCTGCTTCCAAAAATCAAATCTTGTCAGAATCAAACAAAAACTGCAAGATTCTTCCAGACAGCCAAAAGAGGAGTACACAAGAAGTTTCGGGCCATTTCAAAATCATTTGGCCTAACTTCGCTTCTCCGACAGCCGAAAAGGAGCTCTCGGCGACAAAAGCTCTCCGGGACCATGGTTTCCAAGACAGAGCCTATGGATCATCTTAAAATGACTCCAATAGGTTCCCTGTCAAATTTCAAGTCAATCGGACATCGATTGACCGCACATCAAACCGCGACATCTTCATCGCGACAAAAAGCAAGTTTACAGGTGATAGGACCCCAAACGGCTTCGAAACTCAAACAAAAGCCTATGGTTGGTCTTATTTATTGCTCAGGAGGCTTCACACCAAATTTCAGGTCATTCCGACATCGTTTGGCCCAGTTTCAGCTTCTGACGGAAAATCGGTAGCTCTGCGCGACAAAGTCTTCGGCTTTCTCAGGAAATTGGAAACTTTGCAAAATAAAATGCAAGGATTCTCATCAGGTTTCCTACAAAGAAATTAGGCCAATAAATGGTCAAAATGTCAAGGAAAAGCACAGAAGAAAAAAGAATCGAAAAACAGCAAAAACGGACGCAAAACGGGACACGAAAGGGGGAAAACCCCCCCAGGGTCGCAGACCCCTGCGACCCTGGGCCAGGGTCGCCGGCGACCTTGGAACCCGGGGTCGCCGGGAAAGCCCCGGAAACCCCGGTTTTCGCCAGTTTTTTCGCGATTCGAGGAGCCCAGCCTCTGGTACTTTCCAAAATTCATGCTTTTGAGACACCAAGTCCTCTGACATCCGTCCAAAACACGGGTAAATCATCAAGAGTATCGAAAACAATATTGATCGCCACCCGGTCAACCAAAAAAAGTGTGCTTTCTACCCGACCGATCGAGAAATCGACAGGACAGATGGCACCGACCCGCTGTTGGCAACAAACACCTGAAATTACATGATCATCTGATGTCGATCTACATGAAGATCCATCGATGATCATCAACAGAAGAATCTCAAAAGACGTGGCACGGCCCGCGACTCTTCAGCTGCTCGGCGACCACTTAATGCGATTAATTGACTAGCTTTATTACAGCCATTAATCCATTTCTTTGGACGGCCCAATCAGAAGCAAGCATTCGGGAGTTACAAGTCAAGAGATTCATGGCATTTAACCCATGAAACTCCTCCCATCATGGCGATTAAAGGCGATTAAATGCCCTCAATCTCCTCCGGCCAATCAGAAGCCAAGAAAAAGGAGTTACAAAATAAATAATTCAATTTTGTAACTCCTCCCATTATGCGGCTTAATGACAATAAAAGCCCATAAACCCTCCTAAAAGGCTACCTAAAAGCCTATAAATAGGAGGGCTCTCCAAGAAGAACAGACACGACACAACACAACACAACACAACACGACACACAACATCAACAGACAGCAGACAGAAATCCAGAGAAAGGAAAAAGAGAGAAAACTCTGCGGAAATTCTACACCGGCCACCGCAACAAGGTGACAAAAGTCCCTTGGGGGGTACCCCCCCCCCCCAAGGTCCTTGCCTTCTCCTCCTGCCTCCAATGGCTTAGATATGGCTTTTCAGCCCGTCTACTCGGCTTTTTATTGGACATAGGACCTTCCTTTGGTCTTTGTCCTCTAAAAACCCGAGGTTATAGCCAAGCCAAGCGAATCAATAGCATCCTCTGTTCTCATCTGCATGGATGATGGCGAAGCCCACATATGGCTTGCGACCGTCAATCTAAACGAGTCCCCCACAATCTCCTGAGAAGTTAGATCCTCCTTTTCTTGCTTTTCATTGTAGTTTGTATTTTTTTCAAAAGAGACAAAAATCACAATTCTTGTCTTTCATTGTTGATAAGGATTGTAAATCGGCTATAAACGCCAAAAATAGGCTATAAACGCCAAAAATCGGCTATAAACGCCAAAATCGGCTATAAATGCCAAAAAAATCGCCTTTCACGGCAAATCAAGAAAAATGTCTCTTTTCTTAAATATATGTGCAATGGAAAACTTGAAAGAAGTTGATTTCCTTTTTACTTGCGAAGGTTGATCTCCGGATCACCACTTGCAATTCCAAGTAAAAATAGAAAATCTGGCACACCCACAAAAAAAAGAAATGTTGATGCACGCCCCTTTTGCCCCCCGGTTACGAAAGGGTCGGAACCAAACGGACTCCCACGTCCGCCGACCTCGGTAGGAACCCGGGCATCGGGAGCGCGGTCCATCAGCAGTGGTTCTTCTCTTTCACAACAAACCTAGGGCTCTTTCTACTTCTCTCTGCTAGCAACGCAGGCTGAAGATCAAAACCATTCTTAACATAGATTTTTGAAAAATCCCTCTCAAAGCAAACCTCCATAGGCATCATCTCAGCTGATCATTGCTCATTTATGGTTCGGTCGGCAGTAGTTCGTTTGGCAGTAGTGGTTCAGTGGTTTGAAGACTCTCTGCATTGATCGTGTGTTTTAAAAAAAAACAAAATTTTTTTAGATTCTCCAAAAGCTCTCAAGCCATCAACAAGTCAAGATTTCCAAGCCACACTACGTTCACTGTCGACTGCTGTGTGCTATTTTGAGAAACCCAACTTCAGGGGTCACATTCTGATCTGACCATCTGTGTTTGTTTTCACATCATGTATGGATTTGTTAAGGATCAGTGATCATTTGTAGACATTGTTGTCCAAGAGTGAGCAACTGTGTTCAAGTTTATCCCAACCTCAATTTTTGCCTGCCAAATGCTTAACAGTGTGTCTGAACCAAGGTTCCTTGTCATTTCAGCATCTGTTCTTGTTTGTTTTCCAAGTTAGATTTAGGTAAAAGTGAGTTCAACCTCTTTCCTTCATCTTCGTGCACAATTACTCTCTATTTTCAAATCTCTCTACCATAAACTCACTGTCCACACTAAGTGTCTGCGGAAATGCCTCCTAGGACAAAGAAAGCTACCCCTAGATGTCCTATTAAGAAGGGAAAAGCCACAGCCTCCTCTAGCAGACCAATAGAGGATAGTGGAAATGAAAGTTCATCTCCTTCACCTTCTCCTCCTTCAACCAATTTAAGACTTGACACCAACATTTTACAAAGTCTTCAAAGAAGGCCTATAGTAGTGGAAAGAAGGACTATAGTGGAGAAGATTAGTTCCATGGGCTTTAATCTGAGTGATGTAATTGGACAAGTAGGATGGGATAGGATTCTTCATTGGGGTGATAATGCATATCCTTCACTAGTCAAATTCTTGTATGCATCTATCACAAGCACTAATGACTCAATTAATGCTTGTTTATTTACCATCTCTTTTATGGATAGAGAAGAAGTGTTTACACCTCAGAGAATAGGCTTAATCATGGGAATTCCTTGCACTCCTACGGGAATAACATTTGTGTCTGACACTCCTTCGGAAGATGAAAGAATCAAAGACACTATGGACATATGTGGTTTCAACTGTCCTTGGGACAAGAAGAAACATCACTTAACTATCAGTTCCCTAGTTCCCATCAATAGGGTTCTTCACAACCTATTTACCTATAATGTATATCCAAGAGGTGGAAATAGAACTGAGCTCACTGCTTTCATGGTTAGTGTCTTGTCCAAGGTTGTAACTGGCACCCCCATTTGTCTACCCTCTCTCATATGCCATACAATCATCAAGTTTCGAAATTCACTTGCACAAAAGAATGCAATTCCATATGGGTACTTAATGACTCATATTACCCTCCAGTTTGGTATTCCTATACCCACTGGAGAAAGCCCCACTTTCAAAGATCCATTTTCTTTGACCAATCTGAATCAAATGAATCTCATTCCGAATCCTCAAATTCCCATAGCAGATGATCCTCCATTGGCACAAGAGCCTCCCTTGGGACAAGAGCTACCTAGGTCTCCACCTCCTCCTTCTCGTGCCTCATCTTCAAGGCATGCTCCTGGTCCTTCTACCTCTGTCACATCTTCTGATTGGCAAGCAGCTGTGGAGCGAGACATAGCCTACTTGAAGAGGAAACAGAAGAAACAATCAAAGACAATCAACAAAATGTTCAAGTACCTCTCCAAGATCTCAAAAAGCTGCAGAAGGGATGACGTTGCTGGATCACTATCTCCATCACCTCCATCTCCAGATTCTGATTAGGAACTAACTTTCCTTGTCACCACATTTTGTGTTTAATTGGTGTATTATTGGTGGTGTCTTTTGTATTGGGAAAAAGGCTGGATAATCAGTTTAGACTTTGTCATTTAAACTTCTATTTTCAGTTTATGGATGGTCATGTTTATGTCTATGTCATTTGTCAAAGTGTAAGACTTTTAATATCTTTATATATTGAATGACATCTTTTGACCCATTTGCCAACTACATGATTGATCTCTCTTTTCTTTACATTAAGGAGATCAAAATTATGCTATGAGAAAGGTATGTGTTTGCATGAGCTTTGTTTGCAGACTTTTTAGCAATTTGATGTCAATGGGGGACAAGAAGAAACATAAAGACTAAGTGGGAGAAGAAGACTAAGGGTGAAGAGAAGACAAATGAAAAGAAGAAATCTGAAAACACCATTGCTAGAACAATGGGGGAGAGCAAGAACAATGGGGGAGAACAGTGAAAGAGCTGATTATGAACTAAGGGGGAGTTGAAGAACTTAGGGGGAGTTGAAGCAAAAAGATATGAAATGAATGAATGGATATGTGTTGATGATAGTTAATAGTTTTAATGTTTATTGTTATTTGCCATCAAATTGCAAAGGGGGAGATTGTTAGACCCTAAGTTGTTTGCAATTTGATGTCTTGCATTTGCATTATATTCATCTCATTACTTTGATTTTCATTTCACAAGTTTCTTCTTGAAAATCATCTTTTGAATTAACCTACTCATGTTTTAATTTAAACTCTTTTTGGTTGATTTGAATCTTGATTTTAATCATGTTTTTTCTTGATGAAACAATTTATAAAAACACCTTTCACATCTGAGTTTTCAAATGGTTTCAAAGTTTCACTCTTCAAAAACTAATTGAATCTCAAGTATATCAAAGAATTTGATTTTCATATAAAGAATCTAACTTAGTAAGTATATAATGAAAATCAATTTTGATCCTCATGTCTCATCAATGAGGCTCAATCATTTTTCAACTTGCATTTTTTTTAAATGATATAACTTATTTGAAACACATACAAGTTGATTTTTCAAAACACTAATTTTCCATATGAAAGTATGACTTAGAAATCCATGGAAAATCCAAATTGTTTCAAATCATTTGTTTTTGAAAATAATCTAACTATGACATCCATAGAAATGATTTTACAACAACAATCGATCATGAATAATCTAGCTATGAAAGCTTTTGAAATCATAATTAATTGATCATATATAGAAATGCAATACAAGTGATATAACTATATAAGAGCAAAAAGCAAATCTATCATGAGGAAATTATAATCAAATGATTTTGAAAACCATAATATGTAACTAGAGAAGTACATGAAGACAAAATCAATTAATCATAAGGAAACAATGCATTTTAAGAAATGTCACTATGAAAGAACAAAATGCAAATGTATCATGACCAACGAAAGGATTTAACTATAAAGGATAGGTTGGTCAATGAGGTTCAAGGCCTTAAGGTTTGTCTAAGAATCTAACTTTAGGAATCTACCTAAGGTCTTGAGAGGGTTGATCTTTGAGGTCTTGTTTAGAAGTCCCACAAACTCTAGGAGATTTGACTTGATAAATTTTGGACCTATCACCATGAGATTTGAATAATTTAAACTTAGGTTGGTGATTAGTCTCTTGAAATTGGTGAGTTTGTTTCTTAGGGGATTGATTCAATTTTCTTTTCTTCTTATTTTCTCCCTTTATTTGACTTTTGAATTATAAATTTAACTTTGAAACTTTCTTCAAAAGTTCTTTCATTTGTTGATTTAAGGGAGGTAGGTTGAGAAGCTTTTTGTTGATAGATTCTTTTATCTTTGGTTTAACTTGTTTAACCTTTTTAGAATCTATCTTAGGAGACTCCTTTTTAATAGGTTTGACTTGTTTAGTCTTCTTGGAGTCTTCCTTGATTTTTAGTGTCTTATCCATCATAGAGTTTGATTTTCCTTTCTTGGGTTCATAGATAGGTTTAGACACATGGCTTCTTCTTAGTTTGCACTCAAACCTAAAATGTCCTTCAATGCCGCAATAATTACATTTGCCATGTTTGGCAGCTCTATTTCCAGCCTCTATTTGTCTAAATGTCTAAAGCGGACAGAGGTTATGAAAATAAGAGCGTTTGGCACAACATTCTGGCATCTGTCCGTTTTAGACATTTAGAGGCAAATCCTCTAAAATCTAAATGCTCAAAAAGTGGGCAGCTGAAAAATAGAGCTTTGGCCTCTTCTTTGTATGGCTCTTTTTTTATGGCTCTATTTTTACTGGGTCTGTCAGAAAAAGAGTAGAGATACCAAACATGTAGTCATGGGCAAGGAAGAGTGAGTGCTAGAGAATGAGGACTCACCTTTCACAAATGTGTTGGTGAATTTAGGGTCATGTGAGATATGCCTATCAAATCCAAGACCCATCCTATCTCTTTGAGATTTACCCAATTTAAATAACTTTTCAAATTTCTCTTCACCTTGGGTAAATTTACACTCATATTTTTGTTTGTAACTTTCAAGTTGAGTGACTTGATTTTTCATTTTTAACTTTTGTTAATTCATTTTCAATTCCCTTAAAGTTGTTTACTTCTTCATGTGCAAGTTTTAATTCAAATTTAATTTCATTAATAACATTAGATCCAAGTTCTAGAGTTTTTATCTTGTTTTGAGCATTAGATAAATTTTCCTTAGTGATAGTCAACTTGGATTCTAAATTGTTAATGTTTTCATCTTGCCTTTGTAATTGATCTCTTAATTTTAAGTTTTCCTTATTAAGATATCATAACCTATCTTTGATTCATTTAATTCATCTTTAATATTATGTAGGTTATGCAAAGAGATCATAAACTTAGAGTCTACACAATTTATTACTTCTTCTTTCTCTCTAAGTTCATCTTTTGAAGAAACTAATTATTTGGTTAGCTTTTTATATTCTTCATTTAATTTTTTATTTTTTCTTGACAAGCTTTAAGTACAAAGTATGCAATTCATCATAAGCTCGTTGAATATCATTTTCATTCTCATCAATTTTTTTTTCTTTTGATTCAAATTGAGATTCATTAAATTCAAAGTTTGAATCTCCAATTGTGGGAAGGAGGGGTCTAGAAGAATCTACACATTCTAAAATAGTGTAATCCATTGTAATGATTTTCATAAAAATACAACACTAGGGTTTTAACTCTAGGTTTTTACACCTAATCAAGAGTTCCAAACACTTGATCCTAAAATAGAGCACGAGGCTCCGATACCAATTGAAAGTCCTACTCCAATAGGATTTCAAATTGGGGGACCTAGACTTGCTAAGGATCAACTCCGGGTTGTTAAGCCCTATAATGGAGTAACCCGCTCTGATACCAATTGAAAGTCCGGGATCCGAACCCTAGAGGGGGGGTGAATAGGGTGAGCTATGAATTAGTGACCAATTATGACAAATTTTAACTTCTTTAAAATAACTAGTCACAAGTGATGATATAGAACTAAAGTGCGGAAGCTAATGAAAAGAATCACCACAAAGCACACACCATGACACAATGATTTATAGTGGTTCGGCCTCAATGCCTACGTCCACTACCGGCTTGTCTACCTACACCCCACCGGATTTCCACTATATATGCTTTTCAATAGGCTAAGCAATAACCTCTACAATGTTGTTTTTCTAGGCTTAACAACAACCTATACAAGATGCTTTTCTAGGCTAAGCAATAACCTTTACACAATGATTTTCTTAGGCTAAGCAATAACCTTTACATAAATAGATTTTCTCTCAAGGAAGTATCTTCACAAAACACTCTTAAGAGATACAATTAAGCTCAATAAATTGCCTCTTAATTAGGCGGATATGAAAGTATAAAATCAACTCACACAAACACTATGAAATGCAAATATGAATGCTCATGTTGTGTGTGTGTGTGTGTGAATACTTCAATCAAGTTTTAAAATAAGTCCAATCAATATATGCTTAATACAATTAAAAGTTTAAGGCACATAAAAAATTTGATTGAAGAGAAATGCAAATCACATGTATAGAAACTAACTTGTTGATGATTTGATAATCAAAAGCTCACAAGTTGTATGAAACTATTTAACTAAACATGTGATGCATGTGCATAGTTGTTTTCAAAACAAACTAGTTTTCAAAACAAACTAGTTTAACTAATGTTCTAAAGTGATTGAAAACAACTAATGAGGATTCAACCAAGTAAATGAATCATGCTATAAAAGAAATCAAATGTTTTGGCAAAGCATGATTAATGAAGTTTTTTAAACAAACTTGGTTTGAATTAAGGTGAAGAATCCAACATAAATAAATCCAAGATTAAATAAGATAAAGGATTCAACACATCATAGTTATCATGCTAAAATTCATTTACCAATAATTAAAACAAAGCATGATATAATTAAAGAAAATGGAGCATACCCATTAGAAAAAGATTCCAAGATTGAATCAATGGAATAGCCCCATATTCCCCTCACTAATGCTCTTAAAACATCCTCCTTCTTTGGCCTCAAAACTCCTCAAAAGTTCTACATTTTTTCTCAAAGAAAATGTCCATTTTTATAGCCAAAAAGGTTGCTAACGGCTAGCCCAACGGTTATAAAACGGCTAGTGAATAGTGAACAGTGAATAGTGTTACTGTTCAAACGGTTAGTGAATAGTGAATAGTGATGTTACTGTTCAAACGGCTAGTGAACAGTGAACAGTGAACAGTGAACAGTGTTACTGTTCAAACGGCTAGTGAATAGTGAATAGTGATGTTACTGTTCAAATGGCTAGTGAACAATGAACAGTGATGTTACTGTTCAAACGGCTAGTGAACAGTGAATAGTGATGTTACTATTCATGCGGCTAGCCGCGAGGTAACTGAAAAACCATTTTAAGAGAGATTTTCTTGTGGGGACTTTAAGCCATAGAATCAAGCTAGGAAACATGTTTTAAATCATTTTAAGAGTTTTAAAAACATGAAAACTAAAATGCCTAAGATGATTTAAAACTTTTAAAACATTGGCTAACTTGATTTATAAAAAATCCTTTTCAAACTAAATGCAACCAAGTTTAAAACACAAATATGCATGAAACATGAATTCTGAAAGTTTTAAAACCATACAAGTGAAAATTAAGATTTCAAGATATTCTAAATCAATGCATGTGTGAAAATTCATGAGATGAATAAAATGATAATGCATCCATCAAATTGCAAATACACAAAATCCCTAACAGGCCTCACATGATCAAACCCGTGGGACCATTGTGGTACATGGAAAGTTTGTGGGCCCTTTTTTATCTTCAACCCATCTTAGAGGATTTTTCTGGTAAAATCCTCATAAAACTTCCTTTGCCCCTCCAAGAAAAATCTTCTAATTCCATCCCTACCTGTCAGTCATGAGACCTTTACAAGTTTAGCAGAAAAATGCATATAGAACACAAACATGATTGGGCATATGTAGATAAGAATTTATTTGTTTTTAGTAATTTTGAATGTGATGTTTAAAGAAAACTTAACAGGTTCCAATTATTTCCTTAAAATTTCATTCCTAACAATTCATGGTGAAGTGAGTTCAAACAAAGGAAAGATGGAGGTGAGTGCAAGATATAAGGCGGAGATGTAGATAAAACCCTCTCTCTTGGGATTTAATGTACTAAGGTGATTGCTAAGTATTCATTTTTCCTGCCAAAGGATAGAATAGTAGATGATCATTTGTGCATCTTCACCTTTACTTCTTTAATTTTAGTCCGTTTAGTTGACAGCCAATGGTTAAAATTCTTAGGAACTCAAAATATTGACAACTGAGCAAACAAATGAGGCCTTAGCATTTATTTATCCATTTCTTGATGGGGAAAAGTTCTAATCCCAGGCAGGGTCATCACCAGCTCTTTCCTCACGACTCTGTGCCTATGATGCCCACATAAGGCTGGAAAAAGGCATGGACTGGTGATAGACATGGCAAGGACATGGATTTTAGACATAAAAAGTGAAGTATTGGACACGATACGGCACAATTTTGAAGCATCCATGCATCATAGCTTTGTGCATCCCAGACAGTCATGATCACGAGAATCACCTGCAGCTGTAGGTCTGATGGATGATATGATCTATTGGATGATCAAACTAGGGTTCCCATCTCCAAAGTCCCCTAGTTGTAGTCAACCACACCGGATACTCCACATCTCTGACAAGGATTGGGATACTTGGCCACCAACCCAAGTTGGATCCCATCCAGGCTCTCCTAGGGATTTAAGTCTTTGAATGGGAGACTAACCCTTTCATCTATGTTATGCTAAATCCATACATGAGGCATGAGCCCTGTGGCATGATGGAAAACAATTTCTGAACAAACAGAGCAAAGCGTGGTTGAGGAAATTCTGTCAACTGAGAAACTGACAATTACATGCACTCAGTCATTAATGAATAATGACTAATGAGGCAGTAAAATCCAGGAGTGCATAGGAAGAAGGAACATCAGAAAGCACGGAGGAAATAAAATGGTGGTTATTGGACTAAATGGAGAGAAACAACCCTTATATCTGATTTTTGGGTCACTTTGTGTTCGCACACACCTCTTTGTTTTGTGTACTATGAACATTTAGAATTTATTAAAGGGGTTAAGTGAAGGAAAATGTGTTCATCTATTGACTAAGAAAGGACAAAATACATACCAAAATGGAGGCCCAAACATTTAACATAGCTAAAAGGATTGGACCAGTATTTTCACTTGAAACATCACCTGCCATTCACAATCCCTCATAATAAGCATACAATTCTTTATAACAAGCAAAAGCAAAAAAGGACTTTCCAAATAAATTACATTCAACCATTAACTGAACAAGAAGAAAAAATATATGTACTGAATATGTAGCCCACCTATTACATTAGCAAAGGCTAGACCCATTTTTCATCGGAATATTTCCTGCTATATACAAGTCTTTTTATTGAATTTCATTAAAGATAAAACAGAAAGGTTTGATTGTGAGGACACACGCGATCCGTGTCCTTCATAACACGATTACACAAAAGACGAACCTTCCAAAAAATTCCTTCCATCCATCGGACAATAAGTTACAGCATACATACTTAAAAAATACCTTGGTTTGCTGAAAAGGTTATAATAGATGAAGATATATAGTGAAAAATGGCAGCCATCGGGCAACCACTGGCACACTACACACGTAAGAGATGATATATGCAATTCTTCACAACAAGCCTACACAATTAGTCATCATGGTGTATGGGAATGGCCCAGCAAGATTGGCTCTTTATTCTCTATTTTCTTCTTCTTTGCAAGTTGTAGCTTTGGCTTCAGAGCATCAAAATTTGCACTAAAAAGTTTCCATTCCTAAAAAAACATAGACAATCATGTGGGGAAAATATAACAAGATACATGTTTCCATTTAGGTACCAACTATGGTATTGCAAGAATCTGATCTTGACGGGCCATGGGTCAATATTCGATGCATCAGATATTCAGATCTATGCTGGATAATGGACAACACAACAGATGTTACATCTGATAGGGGCCCAATCATACCGTTCCATCAATGTCGAACTTTGGATCTCCCGTCGAACAAGGTCCCATTAAAACAACTTATATCCTAGAAGTAGTGTGTTAGGTCAAGCAAATAGCACTAACATCACAAAGTGAAACAGAGGGCCATTTATACTCAACTAACACGTAAGTCAACAATCAATGTAAAAAAATGATGCTATTGATGTCATGAGGATTCTAGGCCAATTAGCCAATTTTGGCAAAATGAAGGATAAGAAATTGATACAGTAATATGCTAAGGCAGTTTTAACCCAAAGTCAGGAACCCCATGGAAGCATATATAACCAAATCTTCCACAGAAAGAACCACATGTACCATTTTCCTGCTTTTTTAACTTTAATAAAATGGGAACAAAGAGAAAGAAGCTTTCTCAAAGCTAATTTTGAACTGAGAACATGGGCCTGCAAAGCAAAAGGGCGTGATAAACAGCATGAATAAATTTGAGGAAACGATAACCACACCCAGCACTTGTGTATCAGTACATTTGTACTTCTATGAATAGAGGCCCCCTTTTTTAACCTTTTTTGTGTCTGATGTTCTTATACCAAAGGTAGAATGAAAGAGCATCAACCATGAAAAAGGGTATATAATATCAGTTTCTAACTTAAAAAAGAAAAAAGAAAAAAGATGAATAGCTTCTCGCCTTATGGTCATGGTGAGAGATTGCACCAGATACACAGAAAGGGAAAATAGAAAACTGAAATCAACAGTGATCCCAGCCAAAGGCCAATCTTAGTTTCTCCATAAATGCTTTGAAATTATTTGTGTGAAAGATGATGGCAACCTAATTAAACTTGGAACTGGAGTTCCTCTTAATCCTTTAATAGTGTGAACGCACCCTCTTGTTGTATCAACCAATCCCTTCCCAGTAAAATTTAGTAGTGAAAAGCAAGAAAAGAAAAGGTTCTGTAAGGTAAAAAGTTGATGAGTGTCAAAGTCAACAAAAGAGGCTAAAGATAAAGGCTGAAGAGAAAAAGGAAAAACGGCTGAAAACAGATGTTGTCAGCTGAAAACATATGCTGTCAGGCCAAAGCTCGTCCAGAGGCAGAACCACACCTCGCTATAGCGAGGGTGAAGCTCGCTATAGTGAGCGTGACGCTGGAGTCTAGCTCGTTCCAGACTCTTTTGAGTTGTTTGAGATGGACTCTTTATTCTAAGTGGATTATTCTTAGGAGTCTTAAGCACGAATTTTGGGCTATATATTGGGTGTTTCTCACAACCCAAAGAAACACAGATCATCTCTCAAGTTCTGAATTTGTGATCTAATTGAGAGAAATTTTCTCTAGAGATTTTTGAAGAGTTGTGCTGCCAAGTACTCTAGAGAGCAAGTTTCTTCTGCATCCCTTGTAGAAGTTCTTGTGTAGAAGATCTGAGGAGTCAGATCTATTGCAATCAACGGTGTGATGTCGTTGAAGCGTGATGCGACACAAGGTAACTTCAGTCTTTAGATAGGGGATATCTAGGGAAGAAATCTGAGTTTCTTGTAATTCCGAGATTCATAGTGTTTGATTAGATCCAGTAAGGATCGGTGGTTTTTTACCCGATTGGGTTTTCCACCTTAAATTTGGTGTCCTTGTGGTGTGTGCTTGTGATTTTATTTCCGCTGCGTAGATTATTATTTTTTTGCACACTTTTGGTTTGATTGATTGAGTGGACCAATCTAGAGATCTCGAACCCTAAACCCTCAATTGGTATCAGAGCGGGTTACACTAATTTGCTGTGTTTGATCTAAAGAGATTTCTAGAATGGTGTTCAATCGAGAAGGGACATCAACTTCTAAGCCCCCTTTGCTAGATGATTCTAATTATGCATATTGGAAGCAAAGGATGATTGGGTTCCTTAAGTTCATTGATGATGATGTTTGGGATATTGTTGAGGATGGCTACTCCAGACCAACAATTGTGGTTAGTGGACAAACTGTTCCTAAACCTAAAGCTGAATGGACTAAGGATGAGAAGCATGCCTCCAATTATAATAACAAGGCAGTGAATAGTATATACAATGGAGTGTCTGCTGAAGAGTTTCGTAGGATTTCCACTTGCAAAACTGCAAAAGAAGCGTGGGAAGGCTTACAGACGGTGTATGAGGGTACAGACACGGTGAATGGCAAGTTTGTGGCTTTCATGGCTAATTCTCTATCTGACAATGATACTGATGAAGATCATGCTGATGAGATGTCATATCAAGAGAAAGATTATGAAGTGTTGTATCATAAAACATATGCTGATTGTGTTAAGATGTCCAAGTATGGCTACAAGATCTCTATCAAGTTTAAAGCTGCTCAAGAAGAAAATTCTGCATTGAGAATTGAATTAGAGCAAGCAATTGAAAAGATTCATCTCTTGGAAAGTCAGAAGATTTGCACGGCTGAAACTTTGACCACTGAGAGTCAAAAATTTAAGATGGCTGAGCAAGAAATAGTGAATCTGAAGCAAGAGATAGAGACTGTTAAATCTGAAAAAGAAGATTTCCAAGGAAGATTGAAGATCACTCTGTCTGAGCTAGAAGTGAAAAAAGCTTCACTAAACAAGATGATCACTGGTTCGAAGACTCCTACAAATATCTTGTGTAGTCAGAAGTCTCAGTTTGACAGAAGCGGTCTCGGTTATGATCATGGTGTATCCACTTCAAATGCTAAAGGTAAAATAATTTTTGTTTGAAGTGTTGCACATGCTACTCCAGATACTGCACTTTCAAATAATGTGTCGAGTAGTATCAAGAAAAAGAATGTGTCATGCACTGCACGCACATCCACTTGTCACCATTGTGGAATGAAAGGACACATTCGTCCCCATTGCAAGAAGCTGCAAAGTCTACCCAAGACCAAGCAATGGCGGAAGAATTTTTCTCCACCCAAGACGACTCCAATTTGGGTTAGAAAATCCGATTTGCCTAAGGAGTTTGCTCACACTCTGCTGAAAGTTCCAACAACAAAAGTGTGGGTGGCTAATCATAAAAAGCCCTGATCAAGGAGGTCAAGTCCCCATCTCTAGTGCTGATACGAAGATCATATTGAAGGGGAGTCAAAATTGAGGGGGAGCTACTGCATCCAGATTGACGGAAGCTGCATGATTATTTTTTTTTGTCAATTATGGACAAATTCATGGGAGAAGAATGAAGCCCGGAGGAGTTCTACAAGCTAAGGCAATTCAAATTCTACAGTGCTGATTTTTTTGTTTAAAAAAATTCATTGTATTTTGGATTTTTCTTTTGGGTAGATCTTATTGTATTGTTCTAGGAAATTTGTCCAAGAATTGCCAAAAGGGGGAGATTGTAAGGTAAAAAGTTGATGAGTGTCAAAGTCAACAAAAGAGGCTAAAGATAAAGGCTGAAGAGAAAAAGGAAAAATGGCTGAAAACAGATGTTGTCGGCTGAAAACATATGCTGTCAGGCCAAAGATCGTCCCGAGGCAAAACCACACCTCGCCATAGCGAGGGTGAAGCTCGCTATAGCGAGCGTGACGCTGGAGTCTAGTTCGTTCCGGACTCTTTTGAGTTGTTTGAGATGGACTCTTTATTCTAAGTGGATTATTCTTAGGAGTCTTAAGCACGAATTTTGGGCTATATATTGGGTGTTTCTCACAACCCAAAGAGACACAGATCATCTCTCAAGTTCTGAATTTGTGATCTAATTGAGAGAAATTTTCTCTAGAGACTTTTGAAGAGTTGTGCTGCCAAGTACTCTAGAGAGCAAGTTTCTTCTGCATCCCTTGTAGAAGATCATCTTCTTGCGTAGAAGATCTGAGGAGTCAAGCGCTGGATCTGTTGCAATCAACGGTATGATGTCGTTGAAGCGTGATGCGATACAAGGTAACTTCAGTCTTTAGATAGGGGATATCTAGGGAAGAAATCTGAGTTTCTTGTAATTGCGAAATTCATAGTGTTTGATTAGATCCAGTACGGGTCGGTGGTTTTTTACCCGGTTTGGGTTTTCCACCTTAAATTTGGTGTCCTTGTGGTGTGTGCTTGTGATTTTATTTCCGCAGCGTAGATTATTATTTTTTTGCACACTTTTGTTTTGATTGATTGAGTGGACCAATCTAGAGATCTCGAACCCTAAACCCTCAGGTTCGACACTTGAGTACACAAGGAAATGATAATTGAACAGCTGAGAGAACATACAGTAGCCAGTTGCCACACACATGTAGCAGGCCTCATGGGAGTTTCTCATATTTCTCTTGAAATCTGCAATGCAAGTACCACTTCCATGAACATAAACCATTGGACTTCATCAAACTATGATAAGTGACCAGCATGAAAATGATGATTAGATCAATATTTCATTGCTGGACGGTGATGTGAATTTTAAGCTTGCCACCTACCATGGTGAAGGCAAAGATCCGACAGTTTAACTCATGCAGTAGGCCTCAGTGCAATTTTAAGGAGATGCATGCAAAATTCCTAGGAATCCAGCTAATAGAGGGTGCATTGTTATATAGAGGTATTAGGCAGCATGGATCAAAATATCAACTAATACCTGCTGTATCAGCCAATAAATTGCTAATAGAGGAAATAGAGGAATGCAGCGTGTTTGCTATTTACTGCTGCTACCATGTGTATCAGAACATATCGGCCGTTATGCCCTGATATTTATCAGATGACATTAAAGCCAAAAACCCTCTCTTTTCTTCATTCTTTTGTAAGGAAAAAACTTTTGAAAGAGTTGTGTGCCTTTCTAATAAAATAAAATAAAAAGACAAGAAAAACACTTAAAGTCGAAGAATCAAAGCTGATATGCCGCTTTTAGCTTGAGGCCCTTTTTTTAAGATAAGAAAATCCGAATTTGAGCAAATTTTTAGGCCTTTTTTTTTGGGGCATAAATGATCATTCCAGAGTCCGAGTGACGATTCCAAAATTCAAACAATAACCAAAATGCTATCAAGAAAAGTTCGACGTATGACTTTAAAATGAGGTAAATGGTCATTCATTTTTCACAGTAAAATCTACACATCAGCAAAAAAAAAAGCACTTGCAACTTGCAAGGGAAAGGATCATTTGAAACATGAAGCAATAAGAAGGTACATCTTGCAATTGTTGCCATTTTCTCAATAACCACAACCCCTGGATGTGATATCGATAATTCACAATTTCAAGTACCCTAGTATGGAGCTTCTCACCATCTGGGCGGTGCACAGAAGTGATCCCTCAATCTTTCTCAAGCAAGATAAATATGATTTTTCCCCAAAAGATCATAATAGATTAAAGCAACCGATGACCTGTAATGTCGTAACGAGGTTACAGAAGAGTCCAAAAGAACTATCATCATAATTGATGACAACCTGAGGAAATCCAGCCTTCTTCATTACCAAGCAATGCCTCTGACCAGTGTGGCAGAAGCAAGTTCAATGATTTGGACTTCAAAAGGGATTGTCTTGCTCCTCGAGGTACATAGTTCAGCGACGACTTCAAAAGGGATTATCTTGCTATCTTCTTCTTCTCCCTTTTCTCTTCAACATTAGAACTCAATGCATTTGCATTCTTTGCACTCTTAAGCTCAATTGGTTTTACCAATAATCTAGTCCTTGGCTCTGGTGTCATTCCTTTTGATGTCATCTCATTGAAATATTGCAGAGTCTCATCCATATTTCCCTTGCTGTAAAGCCCATGAATCATGATGGTATAAGATCGTTGATCAGGACGCATGCCATTTTTCTCCATCTCACCCCATATGGATTGAACCCTCTCCTGATCATTCCACCCAATAAACAGTTTCAAAATTAAATTATAGGTATCAGCCATCATTCTACATCCATTCCTCTCCATTCTTTCCAGCATTAATGGAACCTCCTCAGGTTTCTTCATTGATTTGAAAAAGTACCCATAAGTTCTAGTATTCGGAATGCACCCCTTCTGTTCCATTTCATCCAACAGCTCGTAAGCTTTCTCCATCCTCCTAATATTGCATAGGTGTTTTATAAGAGAGTTGTATGTTGCAACATCTGGGAGGCAACCACGCTCATTCATTTCACTGAAGACGGTAAGAGCATCGGGTATTCTCTTCTTAAGGCATAAGGCATCAATAATGCAGTTGCAGATTGCAACATCTGGTGCGCAACCTTTCTTCCACATGGCACTGAACAGACCTACTGCCCTGCTCAGCTTTCCTGCCTTTGTAAGTGAATTGATGAAAGTTCCATATGTATATAGATCTGGCTTGCACCTGGAAGTGATTATATCATTCTAGAATCTTTTAGCTTCACGTAAGTTTCCCAATACACACCAGCCATTGAGTATTATGTTTATGCTTTTTATATCAGGTGGGAACTCACCCTGTTTCAAGAGAAAGAGACTCTGCTGCTTCGACATGTTTGTATCTACAGAGGTACATCAGAAGTGTTTGGAAAGCGGTATTGTCAACTTTGAGTCCAAATTCAACCCTCCTGTAAAACATCTCTACTGCCTCTTCTACCTTATGACCAGATGCAACACTTTGTCTATTCAATGAAAGTCGAGCTTCTTCACTTGTGCATTTTTCTCTGCATTTGCTTCTCTTTCATTTCCGGACGTGGCATTGAATGGTATTTGTATGCCTTTAATATAACGCGTGGCTCTTGAGGTAGAGGGAGTCCAAACGGTCCTCATAGTTGTCTGCGCCAATTCTCCGTATTCTGGAGACCATAAATGGCAATAAACATGGCGCTAGAGTTGATGAGGAAATCGGGTGGATGTCTCCACGTGGCGCCATAGGAATTGCCGGTCAACGGATTGGAGGGCGTGTGTCCTTTGCAACGAGTGGGAGACTTCGCCCCTTAACTCCCTTCGGAGATTGAGCCCTTCTCCATCCTATAAGTAGGGGGAGCAGGCTCGCCATGGGAGAAGGAAAGAACATAGTTGTAGGAACCATGTCCGGGAGGTGTCCGAAGTTTTTTGATCCGGGGGGAACCCTGCGCCGTTGGACGGCTATCCCCGAGGGGGGGAAGGCTATCGTAGTCCGCGCGCTCTCTGAAGGAACTCCCCGTGGACCGCGCGCTCTCTGAACGCGGGTTCATGGCCGACCGTCCCTGGTTTAGTTGCAGGGGAGACCTTTGCAACTGCGGGGTGGTCGGGACCTGGGTGTCTGCCGATCCTGCAGGGTCCTGCGTTGCATCGAGCTCGCGTCCTGTCAGAATGGTAAGACTAAGGGTGGAGTTGAGGCCTGCCGGACCTCGAGGCTCTTCAAATTTTGGTCTCACTGACCAGAGGGTGCTGAAGAGCTTAGCGAGGTCCTGTGCCTCCAAACTGGAGGGGCTGTGCGATGCTTTGGTCTGACCAGCCAAAGTGTATTGTACAGCCCGGTGAAATTCAGGATCCCTGAGAACCTCCAGGCAACGACCCGGCGTCTTCGAGCCTGCAGCCTGAAGAGTCGGTGAAGATCAGTCTCCCAGCTTTTCTTTATTTTCTGTTTCTAGAGGACTGTGATCCTCCTTTCTGTACTTTGCTTTCTGTTCTGTAACTTTTGTAACGAAGCTATTTTCAATAAATAAAGAGTAGTTCTGTGATCACCCAAACTGTGTACAATGCTTTTGAGTTCTTTCTTACTTTCCCTGCACTGTTCTACAACACTTGTGTTTTTGTGCTGCTTTTCTGTGTTTGAGTGATGGCACAGCTCTTTTCTTTTTTGAAGACTGACTTTGGCCGAAATGGCCGGCTTTGGCCGAAATGGCTGGCCTTGCGCCGAGGTGGATCCATACCTTGGCCGAACTGCCTTGCGCCGGGGTAGATCCATCGTTCCGCTGGACTCGGCTAGGCGAGAGTGAGTGCGGCTATGGCCTTCTGAGGGGTGTATGAACCCGGATTTCAGGAATCTGACCTTGGCCGAAATGGCTGACCTTGGCCGACTTGCCTTGCGCCGAGGTGTGAGGGGTTTATGAACCCGGACTTTAGGAAACGGCTGAGTGTAGGAACTCCAGACCATTCCCAGGGCGGTAGACCCTTGTAGAGTGGGATGAAACCCTGATTTTAGGAATTCGGTCGAGTGTCCGAACTCGAGGCCTTTTCCAGGGCTGTTAACCCTTGTTCCAGGGTGAAGACCCTGAGTTTAGGAATTGGCCTAGTTGTCCGAACTCGAGGCCTTTTCCTGGGCTGTTAACCCTTGAGTGTGTTCCAAACACGGGGACTTTAGGAAAGGCTGAGTGTAGGAACTCCAGGCCATTTCCAGGGCGTATGTACCCGGGAGTGTGTCCAAGACACGGGGGCTTTAGGAAAGGCTGAGTGTAGGAACTCCAGGCCATTTCCAGGGCGTAGAGCCTTGATTGTGTTCAAAACACGGGGCTTTAGGAAAGGCTGAGTGTAAGAACTCCAGGCCATTTCCAGGGCGTAGAGCCTTGATTGTGTTCAAAACACGGGGCTTTAGGAAAGGCTGAGTGTATGAACTCCAGGCCATTTCCAGGGCGTAGAGCCTTGATTGTGTTCAAAACACGGGGCTTTAGGAAAGGCTGAGTGTAAGAACTCCGGGCCATTTCCAGGGCGTAGAGCCTATGCTGCCGGAGTCGACCAGAGAGAGACACAAATTGATGATAAGGCAAAAGCTGCTTTTATTGATTCTGAGATTCATTACATCTTTAGAAATAAAATTTCTTCAAGTGGGATGCATTCCACGGTCTCGGCAGTGGCTTGCCTTCCAAGTCTTCGAGCTTGTAGGCTGACTTTCCTGCCAGTGAGACTATCTTGAATGGGCCATGCCAGTTCGGGGCTAGCTTCCCTTCGTTTGGCTCTCTGTCAGCTGGCAGGGTTTTCTTTAGCACTAGCTCTCCCGCGGAGAACTCTCTCCCTGACATTTTGATTGTATGCCCTGGCTAACCGTTGCTGATAGTCGGTGAGTCGCAGAGCTGCTGCTTCTCGTCGCTCGTCTGCCAGCTCCAGCTCCATCGCCAGGTTCGTCTCATTTCGGCCTTGGTCGACCAGCTCTGTCCTCAGGGTAGGAAGGCCGATTTCCAAAGGAATGACTGCCTCCATCCCGTAGGCCAGAGAAAAAGGTGTTGCCGAGGTGGACCTCCTTGGAGTTGTTCTGTATGCCCACAGCACGCTCGGAAGCTCCTCTGTCCATCTGCCCTTTGCCTTGTCCAGTCGCTTCTTCAGGCCGTCCAGGATCACTTTGTTGGAGATTTCTGCCTGGCCATTACTCTGTGGATATGCCGGAGTGGAGTAATGATTTCTGATGCCGTGCTCTTGGCAGAAGTCTTTGAAGGACTTGGAGTCGAACTGAGTCCCGTTATCCGAAATCAGGGTCCGGGGGATGCCGAACCTCGTAAGGATGTTTTTCCAAACGAAGTTCCTGGAGTCCCTGTCCGTGATCACACTCAAGTTCCTGGATGTCGCATCTGTCCCACTAGCTCGCGCCCCTATTCTTCCACGTGCCTGATGACGTGGGGGATGAGGGGCGCAAGTGAAGGTTCTCTCTTGCTTCAGCTTCTGTCCCGGCTTCTTCAGCCGAGGTGGAGTTTTCTGCCGAGATGGGTGCCGGAATGGACACAGGGGTAGCCGAGTTCGGCGCTGGCGGTCCGGGGTTGCTTGACTTCGGCCGAGGCCTTTGTCCTGGTAGCCGGGGTGAGATTGGTGCCACGTGGATGGCACGGGGATGGCACGTGAGAGTGCTTAGCCTCATCTGATGGCTGCGATTAGCTTAATCCTGTGGTTCTGGAAATCTCCCCACACAATTGCCCCCTAGCTTTTGACCTCTGAAGTGTGCTAGCCTTTAGGGGTTGAAAGCTAGAAGAATCCGTCTGGGGATGCGGTGACCATTGCCTGGTGTCGCTTCAATTGTCCTAAAGCAATAAACATTCTGACCTGTCTGTACTGGGAAACGAGTCGACGGCTACAGGCATCGCCTCTCCACTGATTGCGCTGTCTTATTGATGGAATGGGTGCGGATCGCGAAATCCGTCCTTCTGGATTTCGAAAGCAGCACGCGCCGAGGGTTTCTTCTCCATAAAAAGGGTCGTCTTCTTCCCTTCTTGTTTCTGATTTCTTTTCGCCTTTGCCTTCTTCTCCGATTTCTGCTCTGCTGCTGCTGAAGATCTCTCTAGCGAGGACGACCATAGGGTGTGCCGGGATCTGTATTCGAGTCGCCCCTTTCGTTTCTGTAAGTTGCTTCACGCCTCTGTCTAGCTTTTTCCTAGGGTTTAGCAGCCTTTAGGGTTTTTCTTTCGCTCTCCCTTTCTTCTCAGGCATGGGCACCCCTAGGTTTGATCTAGATACCGAGGAGGGCATAGCCAAGTTTAGGGCTGCTTTCAAAATTCCAGAGGGAGTCCTCCTCAAGCCGGCGGACGCCGTTGACTATGCCACGATGCGCTGGTCTGGCGGCTGGATGCCGTTCCCTCTGATCTCCGTGATCGAGGGCGGGGTCAGATTTCCTCTGCACCCCTTGCTTAGAGCCTGCCTGAGTACCTGGTCTCTCACCCCTTGCCAGCTGATGCCCAATGGCTATAAGGTCATCATGGGCACGGCGAAGCTGAATGAGATTTTGGGGACCGACCTAGGTGTCCACGATATCGAGGACACCTACGATATCTGCAAGGCTGGGGAAGGGAAATATTATCTCCGGGTGAAGCCGCAGCGGAAAGGCTTCGTCTTGGCCTTGGAGGATTCAAGTAAGAATGCCGAGGATGACGAGGCTGCGCGGGGAAGTGCTGGCTGGGCGAGCCGAAACAGCGAGGCTGAAGAAGGCGAACGCCGAGCTGGAGAAGGAGAAGGCCTCTCTTCTGTCCGAGGCCCAGTCCGCCTTCCAGGATGGGGTGGATCATGCCTCCGAGCTATATGAGAAGCAGGTGGAGGAGATCACCGCCATCCTGTTCGAGGAAGGTTGCCTGGCCGCACTGAGACGTGCGGGGGTCCCTGAAGACCATCCTGTCTATCGGGACCTGCCGAAGTACTCCGACCCGGCTCCTGAGCCGAGCTCCGTGCCTGCATCCGAAAGTGCCCCAGTTGAAGCTCCTGCAGTCGTTTCTGCTCCGGAAGACGCTTCAGCTGCCCCGGTCTTGAGCGATGCCCCAGTCGCCAGCGACGCTTCTGCCGTGCCTCAGGGTGAGGCCTCTTCTGCCCCTGGTCCAAGTGAGGCTCCGGTCATAGAATCTCTTGCCAGCGACGTTCCTGGCAAGGTCGTGGTTTCGGCCGAATCCACTGGTCCAGCGGACACGGTGATTGACCTAGTGGAGTCGCCGAAACCACAGTAGCCGGGCTCCTCTTTATTTCTGTCTTCTTGTCTGTAGTGCTTTTGCTTCTCAGCCTTGTAAATATTTTCTGCAATCAATGAAAGACGGGCTTCTTTACTTGTGAATTTTCTCTTTGCATTTGTCTCTCTTTCATTTCTGGATGTGGATTGAATGGTATTGAATGCCTTTACTGTGTGGCGTGGCCCTTGAGGTAGAAAGAGTCAAACGGTCCTCATAGCTGTCAGTGCTGACTCTCCGTATTCTGGAGACCATAAATAGCAATAAACATGGTGGCACGGCTGACGAGGGAATCGGACGGATGTCTCCACGTGGCGCCATAGGGATCGCTGGTCAACAGTCGTGCATCCCCAGTAACGCGTGGGAGACTTCGCCCTCATAACTTCTTTCGGAGACTGAGCCCTTCTTTTGGAGACTGAGCCCTTCTTCTTCCTATAAATAGGGATGGCAAGCTCGCCATGGGAGAAGAAAAGAAACGGAAGTAGGATGGCTTAATTCACTTAGCTGTAGGAACCATGTCTGACAGACATTCTGTAATCTTCGATCCGGGGGGAACCCTTGCGCCTGTGGACGGCTTTCTCCAAGGGGGGAAGCCCGTCGTGGTCTGCGCGCTCTCTGAAGGAACTCCCCGTGGACCATTTGAGGAGGTTTGACACCTTCCAAGCACTTGGAGGACACCAAAACGCCCACAAGAAGGAAAGAGCAGAGGCTCGCCAAGCCACCTATCAGCCGGCCCAGTCACACCACACACTTTTCCCTCAATGGCTGGACCACTACGGGGCCCATGCCCATGTGGGTCCATCCACTGAACCGCCCTCCAGCCCTGACCATGTCAACCTCGACCTCTCTCTCCAAGGGGGGAAGCCCGTCGTGGTCTGCGCGCTCTCTGAAGGAACTCCCCGTGGACCACGCGCTCTCTGAACGCGGGTTCATGGCCATCCGTCCCTGGCCAGACAGAGTGAGGATGCGCTGCAACGCAACCGGGGGACGGTGGCGCATTCTCGTCCGACACGGTCTTGCGCGACCGCCGAAGGCGGGATTGAGGCCCCGCTAGACCTAGGGTTTCTTCAAGCTTGGCTGGTCTCACTGACCGGAGGGTGTTGAAGAGCTCAGCGAGGTCCAGGGCCTCCGAACTGGGGGTGCTCTGTAATCGCTTTGGTCTGACCAACCAAAGCGCATTATAGAGCTCAGTGAAGCTCAGGATCACTCAGAACCTCCAGGCAGCGATCCGGCGTCCTCGAGCCTTCTGCCTGAAGAGTCGGTGAAGATCAGAGTCTCCCAGTTTTCGCTTCATTTTCTGTTTTCAGAGGACTGCGATCCTCCTTTTTGTACTTTGCTCTCTTTTCTGTGACTTTTGTAATGAAGCAGTTTACAATGAATGAAATGCCAAACTGTGTACAATGCTCTTACATCGTCTTCTGTTTTTCTTGCACTGTTCTGGAACACTGTTTCTGTGCTGTGTTTGAGTGCTGGCACTGACCTCGGCCGAAATGGCTGGCCTTGCGCCGTGGTGGATCCATACCTTGGCCGAATTGACTTGCGCCGGGGTGGATCCATGCCATGGCCGAATTGACTTGCGCCGGGGTGGATCCATACCGCGGCCGAATTAACCTGCGCCGAGGTGGCCCCATCGTTCCGCTGGCCTCGGCTAGGCGAGAGTGAGTTCGGCAATGGCCTTCTGAGGGGTGTATGAACCCGGACTTCAGGAAACTGACCTTGGCCGAACTGCCTTGCGCCGAGGTGTGAGGGGTTTATGAACCCGGACTTTAGGAAACGGCTGAGTGTAGGAACTCCAGACCATTCCCAGGGCGGTAGACCCTCGTAGAGTGGGATGAAACCCTGACTTTAGGAATTCGGCCGAGTGTCCGAACTCGAGGCCTTTTCCAGGGCTGTTAACCCTTGAGTGGGTTCAAACCCCGGGACTTTAGGAAAGGCTGAGTGTAAGAACTCCAGACCATTTCCAGGGCGTAGAGCCTTGATTGTGTTCAAAACACGGGGCTTTAGGAAAGGCTGAGTGTAAGAACTCCAGGCCATTTCCAGGGCGTAGAGCCTTGATTGTGTTCAAAACACGGGGCTTTAGGAAAGGCTGAGTGTAAGAACTCCAGGCCATTTCCAGGGCGTAGAGCCTTGATTGTGTTCAAAACACGGGGCTTTAGGAAAGGCTGAGTGTAAGAACTCCAGGCCATTTCCGGGGCGTAGAGCCTTGATTGTGTTCAAAACACGGGGCTTTAGGAAAGGCTGAGTGTAAGAACTCCAGGCCATTTCCAGGGCGTAGAGCCTATGCTGCCGGAGTCGACCAGAGAGACACGACAGATTGATGACAAGGCAAAAGCTGCTTTTATTGATTCTGAGATTCATTACATCCTTAGAAATAAAATTTCTTCAAGTGGGATGCATTCCACGGTCTCGGCAGCGGCTTGCCTTCCAAGTCTTCGAGCTTGTAGGCTGACTTTCCTGCCAGTGAGACTACTCTGAACGGGATGGAAGCCGAATCAGGTAACTATGAGTATGCCAATACCCAATCTTACCAACCAAATTGGCTATTGCCCTGAACTTAGAAGAGTGGAACTCTTTTACTGTTTTTGTTACTGTTTCTCTCTGATACCACAACCTAGACGATGAAGATGTGAATAAGAAGAATAAGAAGAAATTCTCCAAGGCTTTCAAGGATATGGTGGCTTCATGCCTGGCGCACGACCCATCAAAGAGGCCTTCTGCTGAAAAGCTCCTGAAACTGAAACCCTTCTGAACTGAAACCCTGCTGAAAAGCATCCATTCTTTAAGAACTGAACTCCTGACCACCTTCTACTGCCATATGCTGCAGGGCTCAAGGAATCTCCTAGACTTAGCTCCATAGCTACCTATGCTACCCCTGGATGATGGATGATAAACACGTTACACTTATATAGCCACCAACATCCACAGCAACAACACCACAGCAACCCTTGCTCTACTACTCTACAGCTAGTAGTCTTTCTCTCTCTCTCTCATTCTCGTCTCCTGCACTCTCCTCTCAAACCCCACAAAATATAAAATATACTCAGGTGGTTGAGCAATCAATCAATCAAATCACATCAAATCAGTCAACCAAACATGTCCTCCTCCTCTGCCTTTTCACTGGACTACCTTCCTCCTCCCAAACATTGCTGCTACGTCCATTGCTGCTTTTGCGGCGCCGTCGTCAAGGTCTCTTCTCCATGCTATCTGTTTCCCAAACACTAAACCCCCCCCTCTCTTCCGACAGAACCGAATTTGGTTTCCACTTATATCTTTTTTCTAGTTCCTCAAACATGTCTATGTGATCTTTTTCTAGCTTGGGATTTGGCATTGCAGGTGAGTGTTCCTTGCGGCAGCCCTTCAAAGGAGGTCACTGTGGTCTTTGTGTGGGGAAATTCCCAAGAGAATCCTGGGCAAGGTGCTCCATCCCGGGGGCCCCCCATCAGCAAATCCATCCCGGCAAGTCCATCCCGGCAACTCCCCCCACCTCGGCAATGCACGCCTTAGCAAGACCAGACACTCCACTTCGGCAAAGCATCCCACTTCGGCTGCCCAGCTCGGCGACAGTGCCATCCCCTTCCACTTCGGCAACAGTGCCCTGACCCTACATCTCCGCCAGGTCTCACCCGGCACGACACTCCATCCCGGCCAAGCGCCTCATATCGATGAAAGTAGTGAGCACTGACAGCTGTCCTCCCATGGACGCTCAAGCACGCTATGGCCCGTGCGACAAGACAAGGGGATAGCCCGTATCTCCTGACAGATCACCGTCCACAGCTCCCAAGGCGCCAGGATATGGCCTAACGAGACAAGACAGGCTACGACGGGACCAGACAGGCTACGATGAGACCGCGCCTCCCTAGTACCTGACAAAATGGGCTACGACAAGACAGCCAACTACTCCTTTGCCTCCTCTTCCTCTACATAAACGGAGCTACAGCTCCAGAGGAAGGGGGACGCCATTACCACTCTGGTATGCCATCTTCTTCCCCAAAAATCTCCTCCCTCTAGCTTAGTTCATATACTAACTTAGGCATCGGAGAGCCGTGCGCCGCCCAGGCCAGGGTCCTCTGACCTGCATTTCTCCTTCCTTTTCTCAGGCTCCAGGCGCAGGCATCGGTGTCCCTAATCTCACTTGGGTAAGTCCTCTAAGGCACCCCCCCCATTATTGTGGGTCGTTATTTTTTGCTACCTACAGTTTTCTTGCTTCTTTTCTGCTTTTGATGCTTCATTTTTTCCCTTGGATGTTATTTTCCTCCCTTTTCTGATGTTAAAGATTGGATGAGAGGAGTTTTGTTGCTGTAAAGCGGAATTTTGAACAGTTGTTGGTCTTGTTTTTGCTATTTCATCCTTATCATTATATTAGTAAATGATTTATTAAGGAAACATATTTTTGACTAGTTTCGACGTTTCGTCTTCTTCATTTTTGTTTTTGGAGTACAAGTTGGACTGACAGTAACATTTTTCTTTTTGGGATCTTTGATGGAATGTGGGCCAGTGGCTACAAGTTCTGGTAATTATGATCTACCATTTATTTTTCACTATGTATGATACTGACATCCCCAACAAGTTCCGGATCGATCCCTGTATCAGTTACATATCTTGGATTCGTCTGTGACTTCTAAAAGCAGTTCCTTCTACTTTTGAAATGGAGCTTTTGTTTGAATTACTGATTTCTTTATATTTTTTCGTTTTCTCATTACTTAATTTATCATATAATTCAGATTTTAGTTCTTATTTGTGTAAATAGGAAGCAGATGGAAGCTTAAAACAAGAGATTTTCATTTTGACATTGCAAGTGGTTCATGGCTAAGGATTAGGTGGTATAGGAAAGAAGGTAATTTACTTTGTTTTAGTTCTTCCGTGCTACTACTTTTATGAATGTTTGTTGGTTAAAATATTGCAATTCTTATATACGTTGGCTTAAATATTACTAAATGTTTTTAGTTAAGTGAAGTTGCTATAAATTACTTTACAGTTTATGATTATCCTTTGTACATGACATCAACGTTTTTAACTCTTGGATATGGTAGGAGCCCATTGTGAGATCCACATTTATTTTCTACAAAGAGATGTTTGTTGTTTTACATTTTGAATATTGTTTTTATTGTTGCTTTTGCGTATGAAAAGAAATGAAATGGTTAGTATTTTGGGAGAATTACCGTACGGACGGCTCAAAACCCGACATTTACCTCAATACTAGATGAAAGATTGATCGTACACAAAAGGACGCCCAAAATGGAACGAAAATACCCTTTTTCCTTTGATATCATAGGACGGTAAGATATCGCAGGATTCGATATCCCAGGCGCTTAGGATATCGCACAGTTAAATATCCTATATATGTGGGATATCTCTAAAAAAAACTTCACTTTCTCCTTTCAACCTAGGTTAAACAGGGGACGAAGTTATCTTCAACTCGGTAAAAACCCCCTTTTACTGTCATCATCTTCTTCGATCCTCCATTATTTTTTCCTTTGTGTTATTGTTGCGTTTTGCCTGTACTGCAGTTGTAGTGCTAACCACTTCATCTGTACAGATGGGCAAATCTTATTATTATTATTGTTATTATTATTATTACTTTTTGCTTCTTTCGTTATTACTGGCCAGCAGGTGGAATGGTTCTGGTCTAACAATTCTAACTCTGTCTGATCAAGTAATGCTGAATTGGCATTGTAACAAAAAGTGGCCACCATTTGAGTGTTAAGGAATGTGATTTTTTCTTTGTCTATGAATACGAGGTTGGTGATGAACTGATCAAAAGAATTAAAAAAATAGAAAAGTTAAGAAAGGGGTTGGTGATTGGAGGTATTGATGAATGATTAGGATTATCCAATTAAGCCTAATGCAGCTTTTTTTACTATACTTTTTTTCCTGCTGAGTTTTTATCCTTATTTTATCCTTATTTCTTTTCTATGTAAAATTCTCAACCTTGTCATGATTACTCATTCCCAGTTTTTATTTTTACTAGGTATTTTAGACCATCTCCTAGGTTTGTTTTTGATAAATTGGCTGAGTTATGCACACTACATCTTCCAAAAAGCTGTCCATTACAACCTATTAGTGTGCGAGGACCTATTGGAACGCTGAAACAAATTGCATGTCTTGAAGCTTGCAAGAAGCTTCATGAGATTGGCGCCATCACAGATTACCTGTTGCCTGAGTTTCATGACAAGGAAGATAATAATGCTCTAGAATGTGGTAACTTCTACTTTAACACACTAAGTCCTCCTTTTGTATGAAATTGTTCCAACCTATGAGTTATCTATGGTTGTTTAGTTTCTGATATTCAGGTATCCTTTTCATTGTATATATCCTACAAATCATGCATAGATCTTCCCCTTTGGTTGCTATCACTTATTGACGTGTCTTTTGTTTTTGTTTTTGAAGGATATAAATATAGCGGAAGCAAGGATCTAAAGATGCTGGCTGCTACAAACGCAATTAGGACAATAACGGCTTGAATCAGGCAATGGTGTGGAGATCTATGACTGTCTACGAGAGATCAGTCACATACAAGTCACTCTTCAAGATCCAAGGGCAAGGATGGACACCCTGGATGCAGAAGATGATGATGGAGAATTTGAGATCTAGTGAAAGGAAGATTAATTCTTCAAAGTTATTTCAAGCTATATTTCTCATGTCTATATATAGCCCTTAGGCTAATGGGTGATAAGATCTCTATTCAAATTTGAATTGAGAGATGATTATGATCAATCTCTCTCAATTTGAATTTGAATGTAGATATGATAAAGAGATAGAGAGTTGGATAAAACTCAAGCTATCCTTATCCTTATCACCATGAGACTCCTTGTGAGGGGTGTATCTTTGTGAGTGGGGTCCATCCACATGCAAACACAAGTGGGTCCCACCACAAATGCCAACATCTCCCACTCGCACCGAACAAGACTCATTCCATTTGATCACTAATTTCCATCATCAAATTCTATAAAGTAAAAATGGACCTGAAGAGTGGGACCTCCATTATGCCTATTCACGGAGAGAATGTACACTAAGTCGCCATCTGACTAGAATACACCAACTCACCGACACATCAGTCTGCCCTAGACACTCGCATGACCACACCGGATTGGATGTTGACTCATACCCTTGAGTCGTGTTCAACCCACATATGTGCTTATTCAACTTATCGAGTAAAACCTTTTACAAACATTTCTTTTTATAAAATAACATATTTATACATATATATAATTTAGAAAATTGTTTGTCTTAAAATTTTCAAAATACTCGATATAGCCCGGGCTGATAAGTATCATAAGCACGTATAAACTAGAGTGTGATGTCAAGGGGTCTTCCCATGGACTTACGATGGTCAGAATCAACCAAGCAGCTTTCCTAGCACGGCGGCTCGTTGGCTCCTATGTTGCCGTGGCACAACCGCAGCTAAAGTAGCATCACCGATCTCATCTTTCCAACGAAGAGGTTGGTATAAGGGCACAAGAGCCTCAAGAATTGGTTCACACAATAACCAACTCCAAGCTCAAGAGTCACCTACGGGACTAACTCTCGCACAGCAAACAGGATTTCTAGGGTAATATCCCGCTGCTCGTAGGTAGGTCCTCAAACACGCATGTCAGTAGACACGCGTCGCAGTGTGAAAAGCAATAGCTCTTTTACGGAGCCCATGCTAACATTGCACCGATTCACTACTGCGCAAGCTGATCGTAACAAACACAACCACGCTTGGTTTCTAAAACAGGCTATCGGACTTATTAGGGTGTGATTTGTCCGACGACTAATGCTAAGTCTCATTCAGTCTTGTGATCCACATCACCCCAATGCACACAAGACTGAGTCGGCGTTCCATACATCTGTACGCACCAATAAGATCCACATTGGCTTAATCAGCATATCATACAAATGCATGCACCTCATCCTATCAGTCACTAAGACATCAAGGGCGGTCTTTATCCGTGCGAGTGGATGACCTCACCTGTTTGGTGCCACGTGTGCATCTAATACACACGCTTATTGTGTATGTTGCCAATGTAAAGTATATGCACATGTATGAATGAAAAGAATATAACACGCATATAATCACAAAAAAAACTTTTATTGAAAAAGTCCAATACACTCCCACTGAATAAAAGGATTACATATATTGCATTCCCATACGCCTTACATGAATAGCGAATAATTCTCGCGCCAAGGGTTTGGTCATTGGGTCAGCAATCATTTCCAAAGATGGCACATGAGATATTGCTATTTCTTTTGCTTCTATTTGTTCACGGATAAAATGCCACTTTCGCTTGATATGTTTTGCCCTCTGATGAAACTGGGGGTCTTTTGCCAAGCATATGGCAGTTGTACTATCTGTTCTCAATGGAATGGGATCACGAGCAATGGATACTAGTCCCAAATCCAACAGAAAACGGCGAATCCATACAGCCTCCATGGCCGCCAGTGCGCAAGCAACATATTCGGCCTCAGTGGTCGACATGACCGTACACTCCTGCTTTTTACTGGACCATGAAATGGCTCCCCCGCCCAGTAAGAACACATATCCCGATGTGGATTTGCCGTCGTCGGGATCATCCGAAAAAGATGAGTCACTGTATGCTAATAAATTCAAGCCACCACCGTGATAGCAAAGCATCATATCTTTGGTGCCCTTTAAATATCGGAAGATTCGTTTGACAGCATTCCAATGAGCAATACCCGGGTTACTTTGAAATCGACTAACCAACCCAATCGCATAGCAAATATCGGGGCATGTGCACAACATAGCATACATTAAACTTCCTACAGCGCTGGCATAAGGTATGGAAGCCATTCTTTTTGTTTCAGCATCGGTTTGAGGACATTGCATTACACTTAATTTGCAACCCTTATCAATCGGGGTCTCAACGGGACTAGCATTGGCCATTCTAAATTTCTCTAGAATTTTCTCAATGTAAGTTGTTTGGGACAAGCCAAGAATGCGTTTTGAACGATTCCGAGTAATTTTAACCCCTAAAATGAACTCAGCCTCACCCAAATCTTTCATTTCAAAAACAGTTGACAACCAAGCTTTGGTCTCAAGTAAATAACCAATATCATTACAAGCCAAAAGAATATCATCAACGTAAAGAGATAGCAACACAAATTTATGTTTAGATCGCTTAATGTAAACACAATGATCTTCGTAACACATGGAGAAACCATTTGACAGGATTGTGTTATGGAACTTTTTGTACCATTGTCTCGAGGATTGTTTAAGGCCATAGATAGATTTTTTGAGTTTACAAACTTTATCCTCATGGCCTTTTTCCACATATCCTATTGGTTGTTTCATGTATATTTCCTCCTCAAGATCACCGTTTAAAAAGGCGGTCTTAACATCCATCTGGTGTAATTCTAAATCCATGTGGGCCACAATAGATAAGATCATGCGGACAGAAGAAAATCTCACCACAGGGGAGAAAGTTTCTTCATAATCCACACCTTCTTTCTGTGTGAACCCCTTAGCCACAAGCCTAGCTTTAAATTTGTCAATGGAACCGTCGGCTTTTCGCTTAATTTTCAAAACCCATTTGTTTGTAATGGCTTTCCTATCCTTGGGAAGATCCACAAGATCCCATACATGGTTCTTACGCATAGAGCTTATCTCATCATTCATCGCGAGCATCCATGCCTTCGAGTTTACTGATTCCATTGCTTCTTTATAAGAACGTGGTTCGTCATCATCAGTTACAATGTATGCATAAGAAGTTCCCTCAATTTCAAAAAACTTCTTTGGAATCAATCCACGAGAAGAACGACGAAGGGCATCCTGATCACTCCCACTTGCCTGTGGCACCATAGGATCTCTCCCACTAATACCAACAAGTGGTGTCGGCTCCTCGTGGTAGGAGAAGTCATCCATTTCAAATAGTTCAATGGACACCCTTGTCTTCTTCTTTTCAGGATATTGAAACTCGAAGAAATCTACATCACGAGATTCTTTTTCAATTAATCTGCCATTGACATCCTCATGAACTAGAACGTATCCTTTTGACAATTCAGGGTATCTCACAAAGATACTTGGGATTGTCTTACGCTCCAATTTGTTAGGATTCGTGATAAGGACATGCCCTAAAGAACCCCACGGGCGTAGGTCTCCCAAGGAAGGTTTTCTACCGGTCCACAACTCATACGGAGTCTTAGGAACAGACTTAGAAGGGACTCTATTTAAGATATATGATGCAGTTAATAACGCATCTCCCCAAAAGGAGACAGGTAAATTTGCATGAGCCATCATTGATCTAACCATGTCTAACAGGGTCCTGTTACGTCTTTCCGCAACTCCGTTTTGTTGTGGGGTGTAGGCCATAGTCAGTTGACGAGAAATTCCATTTTCCATGCAAAAACTTTTAAAAATCTCCGAAGTGTATTCTCCACCTCGATCGGTCCTGAGGGTCTTGATGTTTTTGTCAAACTTATTTTGAACTTCTTTTGTAAAAATTTTGAAAAAATCAATTGCCTCATATTTGTGGGAAATTAAAAAACACACGACCATAACGAGAGTAATCATCAATGAAAGTAATAAAATATCGAGTTCCTTGTCTATTAGCCACGTTCATTGGTCCACAAATGTCAGAGTGGATGATCTCAAGGGAGGCTTTGGATCTTTCAGCTTTTGGAAAAGGTTTTCTTGTTGCTTTGCCTGTCACACAAGATTCACATGTGGGCAACTGTACTTGTGTGAGAGATCCAAGCAGGCCTTCCTTAGCCAATCGGATCATTCGATCTTTTCCTATGTGGCCCAATCGAGCATGCCTTAATCTTCCTTTCACTAGATCTCAAATTCTCCATCATCATCTTCTGCATCCAGGGTGTCCATCCTTGCCCTTGGATCTTGAAGAGTGACTTGTATGTGACTGATCTCTCGTAGACAGTCATAGATCTCCACACCATTGCCTGATTCAAGCCGTTATTGTCCTAATTGCGTTTGTAGCCGCCAGCATAAAGATAATCGGACTGCTCGCAACATTATGCTGAGTAGTATGCATTTTGAATTGGTTCCCACTTATGAAACCTACGGCACGGCTAAGGAGATGTGGGATGCCTTGAAAGGAGAATATGGTGAAATTACCGCTGGTAAGACCCGTGTAATGACCATGGAATTTGATGCGTATAGGATGGCCCCAGGTGTAAACCTCAGGGACCACCTCCGCAAAATGAGTCAAATGATTGCGGATCTTGCAAGGGCAGGGAATGTACTAACTGAGGACCAAAAGATCATTGCAGTCCTGCGATCTTTACCTGATTCTTGGCGCACAATAAAACAAATTTTGACCCACACAGAGGCAGTCAAAACTTTTAAGGATCTGTGTCGCCATCTCGAACTCGAAGCCCAAAGAGTTCAAGTAGAAATCGCTGGACAAGCACTATTTGCAAAACAACAGCCTGTATCAGGGTCGGGGACTAAGGGGGCTAAAAGTAAACGTAAGTTTCAAAATGGGACTTCTCAAAATGGGGTAGACAACCGGAAGAAGCCTAAACAGGACCAGAGTGCACCCAAGCAAGACCAAAAGAAGCATCGGAAGCGTAACAAGCCAAGAGACTTAGCCAAAACCAAATGCTATAAATGTCAGGAACTTGGCCACATCGCTAAAACTTGCCCCAAAACGAAAATCGGTAAACACCCTAACTTTGTCACTCTCTTTGGTTTGCTCCGAAGCACTTTATGTGGATGAAAGTTCTAATGGATGGATAATTGATTCAGGGGCAACCAAGCACGTGACAAAGGATAGGAGTGGTTTTCGGGACTTCCAGTCAATAGATGTCGGTTGCAACAAGCTCTACATGGGAAATAATTCTTCCGAAGACATATTGGGAATCGGTGATTATTATCTCTCAACGTCTACAGGAAAAACCATGGTGCTCCATGAGACGCTTTTTGTACCTGGCATGAGACGGAACCTCCTCTCAGTTTGCCGACTCGCGAGGGACGGTTTTGATTTTCGTTTTACTAAGGATAGAGTTTCCATTAGAAAAAATAGTTCTATTTATGCATGGGGTTTTATTGTAGGAGACTTATATGTTTTGGATTTCAATAATTCAATGGTTGGGTTTTCTGATTTATTTATGGTGCATGACACAAGTTCCGAATCTATAAAGTGGCATGCTCGATTGGGCCACATAGGAAAAGATCGAATGATCCGATTGGCTAAGGAAGGCCTGCTTGGATCTCTCACACAAGTACAGTTGCCCACATGTGAATCTTGTGTGACAGGCAAAGCAACAAGAAAACCTTTTCCAAAAGCTGAAAGATCCAAAGCCTCCCTTGAGATCATCCACTCTGACATTTGTGGACCAATGAACGTGGCTAATAGACAAGGAACTCGATATTTTATTACTTTCATTGATGATTACTCTCGTTATGGTCGTGTGTTTTTAATTTCCCACAAATATGAGGCAATTGATTTTTTCAAAATTTTTACAAAAGAAGTTCAAAATAAGTTTGACAAAAACATCAAGACCCTCAGGACCGATCGAGGTGGAGAATACACTTCGGAGATTTTTAAAAGTTTTGCATGGAAAATGGAATTTCTCGTCAACTGACTATGGCCTACACCCCACAACAAAACGGAGTTGCGGAAAGACGTAACAGGACCCTGTTAGACATGGTTAGATCAATGATGGCTCATGCAAATTTACCTGTCTCCTTTTGGGGAGATGCGTTATTAACTGCATCATATATCTTAAATAGAGTCCCTTCTAAGTCTGTTCCTAAGACTCCGTATGAGTTGTGGACCGGTAGAAAACCTTCCTTGGGAGACCTACGCCCGTGGGGTTCTTTAGGGCATGTCCTTATCACGAATCCTAACAAATTGGAGCGTAAGACAATCCCAAGTATCTTTGTGAGATACCCTGAATTGTCAAAAGGATACGTTCTAGTTCATGAGGATGTCAATGGCAGATTAATTGAAAAAGAATCTCGTGATGTAGATTTCTTCGAGTTTCAATATCCTGAAAAGAAGAAGACAAGGGTGTCCATTGAACTATTTGAAATGGATGACTTCTCCTACCACGAGGAGCCGACACCACTTGTTGGTATTAGTGGGAGAGATCCTATGGTGCCACAGGCAAGTGGGAGTGATCAGGATGCCCTTCGTCGTTCTTCTCGTGGATTGATTCCAAAGAAGTTTTTTGAAATTGAGGGAACTTCTTATGCATACATTGTAACTGATGATGACGAACCACGTTCTTATAAAGAAGCAATGGAATCAGTAAACTCGAAGGCATGGATGCTCACGATGAATGATGAGATAAGCTCTATGCGTAAGAACCATGTATGGGATCTTGTGGATCTTCCCAAGGATAGGAAAGCCATTACAAACAAATGGGTTTTGAAAATTAAGCGAAAAGCCGACGGTTCCATTGACAAATTTAAAGCTAGGCTTGTGGCTAAGGGGTTCACACAGAAAGAAGGTGTGGATTATGAAGAAACTTTCTCCCCTGTGGTGAGATTTTCTTCTATCCGCATGATCTTATCTATTGTGGCCCACATGGATTTAGAATTACACCAGATGGATGTTAAGACCGCTTTTTTAAACGGTGATCTTGAGGAGGAAATATACATGAAACAACCAATAGGATATGTGGAAAAAGGCCATGAGGATAAAGTTTGTAAACTCAAAAAATCTATCTATGGCCTTAAACAATCCTCGAGACAATGGTACAAAAAGTTCCATAACACAATCCTGTCAAATGGTTTCTCCATGTGTTACGAAGATCATTGTGTTTACATTAAGCGATCTAAACATAAATTTGTGTTGCTATCTCTTTACGTTGATGATATTCTTTTGGCTTGTAATGATATTGGTTATTTACTTGAGACCAAAGCTTGGTTGTCAACTGTTTTTGAAATGAAATGATTTTGATTATTAGTATACTATTGATGGCCCATTCTTTTGTTATGCCATTTTGGCCGTTGGGGTCTATATATGCCGACTGACACAAGCTTGGCAAAAGCTTGTCTCATGAAACAGTGAAATAAAAAAAAAAAAAAAAAATTGCCCAACTGAACTTTGCACTAGTATTTTTGGTCCTCACTATTACCATGGCACCTAAGGAGGCATCAAATCGGAATAGTGATTGGAACTGACATGATCCATTTTACAAGCCAATCACTGCTTATGTTGCTTTGCCATTAGGGGGACATATGATCCATTTTACAAGCAACCCCCACCAAATTTGAAAGCTTTGCCAGTTACCAATGCAACATGAGATGATAGAATTTCAGTTGTGTATTTGGTCAACGTTTTGATCATATAAGGCAATTGATTTGAGATATACAATGGACCCCATGATGATATTACTTTCTATGGACCAATTGTCTCTAATATTAAAGTGTGGCCACTGGCCACATGTATGGACTGTAGATGTCGGTTTTGTTTCTTATGTTGATGCATGTCCTTTGTATAACACATAGTATATACACGCATGATGTCATCATCAAATGGTTCTGGCCCAATTGGTATTTAAGGCCATTAATTCATTGCTTGATTAATTTTTTTGTTTCCATTAATCAAATTGGCTACGATGGATTGAGTAGCTATGATGCCATGTTTACTCCCAATTTCTGCTTAAGTTTTGAGCACTAAATTAATGAATCACGTTATGTGTTCATAATATGATGTCTTCACTATACATAGCAATAAGCATTACATGCATCCCCATATATCTTTTGGGCCATGTCATAGTATTTTATGGCCCGTCCCTAGGAGTTATTGCTTAATAGGACAAAGACCACCGAGTTGCACCAATTGCGCTTTTTGATCGAGTTGATTCCAAGAAAAGCCTTGTCCCACTAAAGGGAGACAGTCTATGTTCGAGGAAAGTGGTTTTTAAGCGGGACCATTGTGACCCCACCACTTTCCTGGGGGCTTACTTGATTGATTTGATTTCATAAGACCGAATTGGAGGCTTAGGTGCAAGCTTTATCCAGATGAGCATTTCTTTCCAGGCCCTAATAGATGCGGGGGATAATAAACTTTTTACAACAATTTTTACCTATTAAAAGGATTCACATCATCCAATAATAGTCTTTTGTTGTATTTTTTATATGCATATTTGTCATTGCATCAAAGTATTAAATTGCATGATGCTATCAAATCACCCATGTAATTACGATAATTGTTTTGATTGCCCCGAATTAGCCCTAGGCATGAAGGGTTTTCACTACAATGTCCTAATTCTTGGAATGATTTGAGTGCAAAAAGGGCAATCAATACGTATGTGTGAGTTGCCAATGTTGTGCATTCATTGATCATCATATTTTTTTTATCTTATTTCTTTTTCAGTGATGGCTTCCATACCCTATGCCAGCGCTGTAGGAAGTTTAATGTATGCTATGTTGTGCACACGCCCTGATATTTGCTATGCGGTTGGGTTGGTTAGTCGATTTCAAAGTAACCCGGGTATTGCTCATTGGAATGCTGTCAAACGAATCTTCCGATATTTAAAGGGCACCAAAGATATGATGCTTTGCTATCACGGTGGTGGCTTGAATTTATTAGCATACAGTGACTCATCTTTTTCGGATGATCCCGACGACGGCAAATCCACATCGGGATATGTGTTCTTACTGGGCGGGGGAGCCATTTCATGGTCCAGTAAAAAGCAGGAGTGTACGGTCATGTCGACCACTGAGGCCGAATATGTTGCTTGCGCACTGGCGGCCATGGAGGCTGTATGGATTCGCCGTTTTCTGTTGGATTTGGGACTAGTATCCATTGCTCGTGATCCCATTCCATTGAGAACAGATAGTACAACTGCCATATGCTTGGCAAAAGACCCCCAGTTTCATCAGAGGGCAAAACATATCAAGCGAAAGTGGCATTTTATCCGTGAACAAATAGAAGCAAAAGAAATAGCAATATCTCATGTGCCATCTTTGGAATGATTGCTGACCCAATGACCAAACCCTTGGCGCGAGAATTATTCGCTATTCATGTAAGGCGTATGGGAATGCAATATATGTAATCCTTTTATTCAGTGGGAGTGTATTGGACTTTTTCAATAAAAGTTTTTTTTTGTGATTATATGCGTGTTATATTCTTTTCATTCATACATGTGCATATACTTTACATTGGCAACATACACAATAAGCGTGTGTATTAGATGCACACGTGGCACCAAACAGGTGAGGTCATCCACTCGCACGGATAAAGACCGCCCTTGATGTCTTAGTGACTGATAGGATGAGGTGCATGCATTTGTATGATATGCTGATTAAGCCAATGTGGATCTTATTGGTGCGTACAGATGTATGGAACGCCGACTCAGTCTTGTGTGCATTGGGGTGATGTGGATCACAAGACTGAATGAGACTTAGCATTAGTCGTCGGACAAATCACACCCTAATAAGTCCGATAGCCTGTTTTAGAAACCAAGCGTGGTTGTGTTTGTTACGATCAGCTTGCGCAGTAGTGAATCGGTGCAATGTTAGCATGGGCTCCGTTAGCAGTAGTGAATCGGTGCAATGTTAGCATGGGCTCCGTTAAAGAGCTATTGCTTTTCACACTGCGACGCGTGTCTACTGACATGCGTGTTTGAGGACCTACCTACGAGCAGCGGGATATTACCCTAGAAATCCTATTTGCTGTGCGAGAGTTAGTCCCGTAGGTGACTCTTGAGCTTGGAGTTGGTTATTGTGTGAACCAATTCTTGAGGCTCTTGTGCCCTTATACCAACCTCTTCGTTGGAAAGATGAGATCGGTGATGCTACTTTAGCTGCGGTTGTGCCACGGCAACATAGGAGCCAACGAGCCGCCGTGCTAGGAAAGCTGCTTGGTTGATTCTGACCATCGTAAGTCCATGGGAAGACCCCTTGACATCACACTCTAGTTTATACGTGCTTATGATACTTATCAGCCCGGGCTATATCGAGTATTTTGAAAATTTTAAGACAAACAATTTTCTAAATTATATATATGTATAAATATGTTATTTTATAAAAAGAAATGTTTGTAAAAGGTTTTACTCGATAAGTTGAATAAGCACATATGTGGGTTGAACACGACTCAAGGGTATGAGTCAACATCCAATCCGGTGTGGTCATGCGAGTGTCTAGGGCAGACTGATGTGTCGGTGAGTTGGTGTATTCTAGTCAGATGGCGACTTAGTGTACATTCTCTCCGTGAATAGGCATAATGGAGGTCCCACTCTTCAGGTCCATTTTTACTTTATAGAATTTGATGATGGAAATTAGTGATCAAATGGAATGAGTCTTGTTCGGTACGAGTGGGAGATGTTGGCATTTGTGGTGGGACCCACTTGTGTTTGCATGTGGATGGACCCCACTCACAAAGATACACCCCTCACAAGGAGTCTCATGGTGATAAGGATAAGGATAGCTTGAGTTTTATCCAACTCTCTATCTCTTTATCATATCTACATTCAAATTCAAATTGAGAGAGATTGATCATAATCATCTCTCAATTCGAATTTGAATAGAGATCTTATCACCCATTAGCCTAAGGGCTATATATAGACATGAGAAATATAGCTTGACATAACTTTGAAGAATTAATCTTCCTTTCACTAGATCTCAAATTCTCCATCATCATCTTCTGCATCCAGGGTGTCCATCCTTGCCCTTGGATCTTGAAGAGTGACTTGTATGTGACTGATCTCTCGTAGACAGTCATAGATCTCCACACCATTGCCTGATTCAAGCCGTTATTGTCCTAATTGCGTTTGTAGCAGCCAGCATCTTTAGATCCTTGCTTCCGCTATATTTATATCCTTCATGATCCTTGCCCTTGGATCTTGAAGAGTGACTTGTATGTGACTGATCTCTCGTAGACAGTCATAGATCTCCACACCATTGCCTGATTCAAGCCGTTATTGTCCTAATTGCGTTTGTAGCAGCCAGCATCTTTAGATCCTTGCTTCCGCTATATTTATATCCTTCAATGGTATCAGAGCCGACTCTCGACTAGTTCGAGTGTGGGCCCCCTGCCGTGGTCTGGTGCAAGTGGGCGGGCTTCCATGTGGGCGGGCCAAGAGGGCTGGCAGGCTACAGGGGCTGGCAGGCTACTGCACAGGGACGTGCAGCCTTTAAGGGGGGTGGAATGTGACGCCCCGGAGTCCCACATCGACTATAGAGAGGAAAGTAATTGGGATTATATGTAGAGCTTACACCCTTACCTAGCATGAGGCCTTTTGATGGGTTGAGAGCGGAAGCAAGGATCTAAAGATGCTGGCTGCTACAAACGCAATTAGGACAATAACGGCTTGAATCAGGCAATGGTGTGGAGATCTATGACTGTCTACGAGAGATCAGTCACATACAAGTCACTCTTCAAGATCCAAGGGCAAGGATGGACACCCTGGATGCAGAAGATGATGATGGAGAATTTGAGATCTAGTGAAAGGAAGATTAATTCTTCAAAGTTATTTCAAGCTATATTTCTCATGTCTATATAGCCCTTAGGCTAATGGGTGATAAGATCTCTATTCAAATTTGAATTGAGAGATGATTATGATCAATCTCTCTCAATTTGAATTTGAATGTAGATATGATAAAGAGATAGAGAGTTGGATAAAACTCAAGCTATCCTTATCCTTATCACCATGAGACTCCTTGTGAGGGGTGTATCTTTGTGAGTGGGGTCCATCCACATGCAAACACAAGTGGGTCCCACCACAAATGCCAACATCTCCCACTCGCACCGAACAAGACTCATTCCATTTGATCACTAATTTCCATCATCAAATTCTATAAAGTAAAAATGGACCTGAAGAGTGGGACCTCCATTATGCCTATTCACGGAGAGAATGTACACTAAGTCGCCATCTGACTAGAATACACCAACTCACCGACACATCAGTCTGCCCTAGACACTCGCATGACCACACCGGATTGGATGTTGACTCATACCCTTGAGTCGTGTTCAACCCACATATGTGCTTATTCAACTTATCGAGTAAAACCTTTTACAAACATTTCTTTTTATAAAATAACATATTTATACATATATATAATTTAGAAAATTGTTTGTCTTAAAATTTTCAAAATACTCGATATAGCCCGGGCTGATAAGTATCATAAGCACGTATAAACTAGAGTGTGATGTCAAGGGGTCTTCCCATGGACTTACGATGGTCAGAATCAACCAAGCAGCTTTCCTAGCACGGCGGCTCGTTGGCTCCTATGTTGCCGTGGCACAACCGCAGCTAAAGTAGCATCACCGATCTCATCTTTCCAACGAAGAGGTTGGTATAAGGGCACAAGAGCCTCAAGAATTGGTTCACACAATAACCAACTCCAAGCTCAAGAGTCACCTACGGGACTAACTCTCGCACAGCAAACAGGATTTCTAGGGTAATATCCCGCTGCTCGTAGGTAGGTCCTCAAACACGCATGTCAGTAGACACGCGTCGCAGTGTGAAAAGCAATAGCTCTTTAACGGAGCCCATGCTAACATTGCACCGATTCACTACTGCGCAAGCTGATCGTAACAAACACAACCACGCTTGGTTTCTAAAACAGGCTATCGGACTTATTAGGGTGTGATTTGTCCGACGACTAATGCTAAGTCTCATTCAGTCTTGTGATCCACATCACCCCAATGCACACAAGACTGAGTCGGCGTTCCATACATCTGTACGCACCAATAAGATCCACATTGGCTTAATCAGCATATCATACAAATGCATGCACCTCATCCTATCAGTCACTAAGACATCAAGGGCGGTCTTTATCCGTGCGAGTGGATGACCTCACCTGTTTGGTGCCACGTGTGCATCTAATACACACGCTTATTGTGTATGTTGCCAATGTAAAGTATATGCACATGTATGAATGAAAAGAATATAACACGCATATAATCACAAAAAAAACTTTTATTGAAAAAGTCCAATACACTCCCACTGAATAAAAGGATTACATATATTGCATTCCCATACGCCTTACATGAATAGCGAATAATTCTCGCGCCAAGGGTTTGGTCATTGGGTCAGCAATCATTTCCAAAGATGGCACATGAGATATTGCTATTTCTTTTGCTTCTATTTGTTCACGGATAAAATGCCACTTTCGCTTGATATGTTTTGCCCTCTGATGAAACTGGGGGTCTTTTGCCAAGCATATGGCAGTTGTACTATCTGTTCTCAATGGAATGGGATCACGAGCAATGGATACTCGTCCCAAATCCAACAGAAAACGGCGAATCCATACAGCCTCCATGGCCGCCAGTGCGCAAGCAACATATTCGGCCTCAGTGGTCGACATGACCGTACACTCCTGCTTTTTACTGGACCATGAAATGGCTCCCCCGCCCAGTAAGAACACATATCCCGATGTGGATTTGCCGTCGTCGGGATCATCCGAAAAAGATGAGTCACTGTATGCTAATAAATTCAAGCCACCACCGTGATAGCAAAGCATCATATCTTTGGTGCCCTTTAAATATCGGAAGATTCGTTTGACAGCATTCCAATGAGCAATACCCGGGTTACTTTGAAATCGACTAACCAACCCAACCGCATAGCAAATATCAGGGCGTGTGCACAACATAGCATACATTAAACTTCCTACAGCGCTGGCATAGGGTATGGAAGCCATTCTTTTTGTTTCAGCATCGGTTTGAGGACATTGCATTACACTTAATTTGCAACCCTTATCAATCGGGGTCTCAACGGGACTAGCATTGGCCATTCTAAATTTCTCTAGAATTTTCTCAATGTAAGTTGTTTGGGACAAGCCAAGAATGCGTTTTGAACGATTCCGAGTAATTTTAACCCCTAAAATGAACTCAGCCTCACCCAAATCTTTCATTTCAAAAACAGTTGACAACCAAGCTTTGGTCTCAAGTAAATAACCAATATCATTACAAGCCAAAAGAATATCATCAACGTAAAGAGATAGCAACACAAATTTATGTTTAGATCGCTTAATGTAAACACAATGATCTTCGTAACACATGGAGAAACCATTTGACAGGATTGTGTTATGGAACTTTTTGTACCATTGTCTCGAGGATTGTTTAAGGCCATAGATAGATTTTTTGAGTTTACAAACTTTATCCTCATGGCCTTTTTCCACATATCCTATTGGTTGTTTCATGTATATTTCCTCCTCAAGATCACCGTTTAAAAAGGCGGTCTTAACATCCATCTGGTGTAATTCTAAATCCATGTGGGCCACAATAGATAAGATCATGCGGACAGAAGAAAATCTCACCACAGGGGAGAAAGTTTCTTCATAATCCACACCTTCTTTCTGTGTGAACCCCTTAGCCACAAGCCTAGCTTTAAATTTGTCAATGGAACCGTCGGCTTTTCGCTTAATTTTCAAAACCCATTTGTTTGTAATGGCTTTCCTATCCTTGGGAAGATCCACAAGATCCCATACATGGTTCTTACGCATAGAGCTTATCTCATCATTCATCGCGAGCATCCATGCCTTCGAGTTTACTGATTCCATTGCTTCTTTATAAGAACGTGGTTCGTCATCATCAGTTACAATGTATGCATAAGAAGTTCCCTCAATTTCAAAAAACTTCTTTGGAATCAATCCACGAGAAGAACGACGAAGGGCATCCTGATCACTCCCACTTGCCTGTGGCACCATAGGATCTCTCCCACTAATACCAACAAGTGGTGTCGGCTCCTCGTGGTAGGAGAAGTCATCCATTTCAAATAGTTCAATGGACACCCTTGTCTTCTTCTTTTCAGGATATTGAAACTCGAAGAAATCTACATCACGAGATTCTTTTTCAATTAATCTGCCATTGACATCCTCATGAACTAGAACGTATCCTTTTGACAATTCAGGGTATCTCACAAAGATACTTGGGATTGTCTTACGCTCCAATTTGTTAGGATTCGTGATAAGGACATGCCCTAAAGAACCCCACGGGCGTAGGTCTCCCAAGGAAGGTTTTCTACCGGTCCACAACTCATACGGAGTCTTAGGAACAGACTTAGAAGGGACTCTATTTAAGATATATGATGCAGTTAATAACGCATCTCCCCAAAAGGAGACAGGTAAATTTGCATGAGCCATCATTGATCTAACCATGTCTAACAGGGTCCTGTTACGTCTTTCCGCAACTCCGTTTTGTTGTGGGGTGTAGGCCATAGTCAGTTGACGAGAAATTCCATTTTCCATGCAAAAACTTTTAAAAATCTCCGAAGTGTATTCTCCACCTCGATCGGTCCTGAGGGTCTTGATGTTTTTGTCAAACTTATTTTGAACTTCTTTTGTAAAAATTTTGAAAAAATCAATTGCCTCATATTTGTGGGAAATTAAAAACACACGACCATAACGAGAGTAATCATCAATGAAAGTAATAAAATATCGAGTTCCTTGTCTATTAGCCACGTTCATTGGTCCACAAATGTCAGAGTGGATGATCTCAAGGGAGGCTTTGGATCTTTCAGCTTTTGGAAAAGGTTTTCTTGTTGCTTTGCCTGTCACACAAGATTCACATGTGGGCAACTGTACTTGTGTGAGAGATCCAAGCAGGCCTTCCTTAGCCAATCGGATCATTCGATCTTTTCCTATGTGGCCCAATCGAGCATGCCACTTTATAGATTCGGAACTTGTGTCATGCACCATAAATAAATCAGAAAACCCAACCATTGAATTATTGAAATCCAAAACATATAAGTCTCCTACAATAAAACCCCATGCATAAATAGAACTATTTTTTCTAATGGAAACTCTATCCTTAGTAAAACGAAAATCAAAACCGTCCCTCGCGAGTCGGCAAACTGAGAGGAGGTTCCGTCTCATGCCAGGTACAAAAAGCGTCTCATGGAGCACCATGGTTTTTCCTGTAGACGTTGAGAGATAATAATCACCGATTCCCAATATGTCTTCGGAAGAATTATTTCCCATGTAGAGCTTGTTGCAACCGACATCTATTGACTGGAAGTCCCGAAAACCACTCCTATCCTTTGTCACGTGCTTGGTTGCCCCTGAATCAATTATCCATCCATTAGAACTTTCATCCACATAAAGTGCTTCGGAGCAAACCAAAGAGAGTGACAAAGTTAGGGTGTTTACCGATTTTCGTTTGGGGCAAGTTTTAGCGATGTGGCCAAGTTCCTGACATTTATAGCATTTGGTTTTGGCTAAGTCTCTTGGCTTTTTACGCTTCCGATGCTTCTTTTGGTCTTGCTTGGGTGCACTCTGGTCCTGTTTAGGCTTCTTCCGGTTGTCTACCCCATTTTGAGAAGTCCCATTTTGAAACTTACGTTTACTTTTAGCCCCCTTAGTCCCCGACCCTGATACAGGCTGTTGTTTTGCAAATAGTGCTTGTCCAGCGATTTCTACTTGAACTCTTTGGGCTTCGAGTTCGAGATGGCGACACAGATCCTTAAAAGTTTTGACTGCCTCTGTGTGGGTCAAAATTTGTTTTATTGTGCGCCAAGAATCAGGTAAAGATCGCAGGACTGCAATGATCTTTTGGTCCTTAGTTAGTACATTCCCTGCCCTTGCAAGATCCGCAATCATTTGACTCATTTTGCGGAGGTGGTCCCTGAGGTTTACACCTGGGGCCATCCTATACGCATCAAATTCCATGGTCATTACACGGGTCTTACCAGCGGTAATTTCACCATATTCTCCTTTCAAGGCATCCCACATCTCCTTAGCCGTGCCGTAGGTTTCATAAGTGGGAACCAATTCAAAATGCATACTACTCAGCATAATGTTGCGAGCAGTCCGATCATCTTTATCCCATTTCTCAAAATCATTCAATGCGGGCATGGGTGCAGCGTCATTTGCTAATTCGGGTCGGGCCTTAATCGATTCCAAGGTATATGTGACCTCTTGTTCATCGAACAAGTAAATCATGGTCCGGTACTACTTATCATAGTTGTTACCATCTAACTTATCTCCCTTATTAAGGTCAGCAATGATATTTTTGGAAGCCATCACTGAAAAAGAAATAAGATAAAAAAAATATGATGATCAATGAATGCACAACATTGGCAACTCACACATACGTATTGATTGCCCTTTTTGCACTCAAATCATTCCAAGAATTAGGACATTGTAGTGAAAACCCTTCATGCCTAGGGCTAATTCGGGGCAATCAAAAACAATTATCGTAATTACATGGGTGATTTGATAGCATCATGCAATTTAATACTTTGATGCAATGACAAATATGCATATAAAAAATACAACAAAAGACTATTATTGGATGATGTGAATCCTTTTAATAGGTAAAAATTGTTGTAAAAAGTTTATTATCCCCCGCATCTATTAGGGCCTGGAAAGAAATGCTCATCTGGATAAAGCTTGCACCTAAGCCTCCAATTCGGTCTTATGAAATCAAATCAATCAAGTAAGCCCCCAGGAAAGTGGTGGGGTCACAATGGTCCCGCTTAAAAACCACTTTCCTCGAACATAGACTGTCTCCCTTTAGTGGGACAAGGCTTTTCTTGGAATCAACTCGATCAAAAAGCGCAATTGGTGCAACTCGGTGGTCTTTGTCCTATTAAGCAATAACTCCTAGGGACGGGCCATAAAATACTATGACATGGCCCAAAAGATATATGGGGATGCATGTAATGCTTATTGCTATGTATAGTGAAGACATCATATTATGAACACATAACGTGATTCATTAATTTAGTGCTCAAAACTTAAGCAGTAATTGGGAGTAAACATGGCATCATAGCTACTCAATCCATCGTAGCCAATTTGATTAATGGAAACAAAAAAATTAATCAAGCAATGAATTAATGGCCTTAAATACCAATTGGGCCAGAACCATTTGATGATGACATCATGCGTGTATATACTATGTGTTATACAAAGGACATGCATCAACATAAGAAACAAAACCGACATGTACAGTCCATACATGTGGCCAGTGGCCACACTTTAATATTAGAGACAATTGGTCCATAGAAAGTAATATCATCATGGGGTCCATTGTATATCTCAAATCAATTGCCTTATATGATCAAAACGTTGACCAAATACACAACTGAAATTCTATCATCTCATGTTGCATTGGTAACTGGCAAAGCTTTCAAATTTGGTGGGGGTTGCTTGTAAAATGGATCATATGTCCCCCTAATGGCAAAGCAACATAAGCAGTGATTGGCTTGTAAAATGGATCATGTCAGTTCCAATCACTATTCCGATTTGATGCCTCCTTAGGTGCCATGGTAATAGTGAGGACCAAAAATACTCGAGCAAAGTTCAGTTGGGCAATTTTTTTTTTTTTTATTTCACTGTTTCATGAGACAAGCTTTTGCCAAGCTTGTGTCAGTCGGCATATATAGACCCAACGGCCAAAATGGCATAACAAAAGAATGGGCCATCAATAGTATACTAATAATCAAAATCATTTCATAAGCAACAAGTGGGCCTTAATGTTCATGTTTAGCAACGTGTAATATAAGTCAAAACACAAAGATCTATGTGTTATATATATAATATATTTAATGACACACATGATCTATCAATCCAGGTCAGATCATGCCAATCACACGGTATCATGAAAAAAAATATTTTCCAAATTTTTTTTTTTTCACATAATCTGATATTATTGCTAAAGTTTCGGGTTACCTGATTCGCAATCAAAATAAATTCAATCCTCGCGTGAGCACGCCGATATAGCTCTGATACCAATGAAGGATATAAATATAGCGGAAGCAAGGATCTAAAGATGCTGGCTGCTACAAACGCAATTAGGACAATAACGGCTTGAATCAGGCAATGGTGTGGAGATCTATGACTGTCTACGAGAGATCAGTCACATACAAGTCACTCTTCAAGATCCAAGGGCAAGGATGGACACCCTGGATGCAGAAGATGATGATGGAGAATTTGAGATCTAGTGAAAGGAAGATTAATTCTTCAAAGTTATTTCAAGCTATATTTCTCATGTCTATATATAGCCCTTAGGCTAATGGGTGATAAGATCTCTATTCAAATTTGAATTGAGAGATGATTATGATCAATCTCTCTCAATTTGAATTTGAATGTAGATATGATAAAGAGATAGAGAGTTGGATAAAACTCAAGCTATCCTTATCCTTATCACCATGAGACTCCTTGTGAGGGGTGTATCTTTGTGAGTGGGGTCCATCCACATGCAAACACAAGTGGGTCCCACCACAAATGCCAACAGTTTTTTGTATTTTTTTGTCTTTGTTTGTTGGTTTCTTTGGTATAGTCCTTGTTTACCATTGTTGTTCTTTCTGTGGTTTTTGCCTTATGTAATCCTTGTTCCTTTAGTGAAATCCTTTTGTAACATATTAAAATAATAAGAATAGATAAATAAATAAATAAGCACAAGTGTTCGCTTATATTTTTCTGATAGTTTGACCATGTTAATGTATTCATACATCAGCGGAAGTATATGAAGTTATGAACTTCTTAGCGTTACTACAAATCTTCTGTCTGTTGGACAACTGATTGATGATAATTGTAATGTTTTCTTTTCTCGCTCTGGTTGTGTTGTGCAGGATCAAGTGTCGGGGACGGTGATCGCGAAGGGGCCTAAGTGTGGACGCCTATTTCCTCTTGTGATGCCTTCCTCTCAGAATAAACAAATCTCTACCTGTGGTTGTCTCTCTTTTAGTAGATTTACTAGTTAACCCTACATGTGCAAGGCACATGTAGTATCCAAAGGCACGTGCTGCTAATTGTATTAAAGGAGATTTCAGCTATAAATACATAATGTAATAAAATGCAGTTCATTTATTCATCAAAGTTCAGCTAACTCTAAAAAAATTAAAATTCTGAAGTTGGCAAAATGATTAAAATAACCCGTTCAACAAATATGCAATGTTTATCTTTCAAAAATATATCTTTTTAAAAAAATTGTTATTCTGTATGAGAAATTGTTACTTTTAATCTCATCAATAATCTCCAAAAATGGCATTATATTCACTTATATTTTTCATGTTTTCTTAAATGTCAAACATTATTAGACTGTGATGATTAGAACCCACATCCAAATTGCTTATAAACAGAGACAGTCTGGTAGACTATAACCGGAGATGGTTTGGATAGTGGATACCTACAGTTACACAATATATAAATAGAAAATAAGCATATAGGATACAATATAAAGCTAGCATATTCAACATAATCAATGTCATTTTTCTTAAAGGCTACTTATAACTTACTGAAACAAATTACTCTCTCTATACCTTTAAATTTCTCATAATCCAAAGTCCAAGACTAGCTAAAATGATTTAGAAAATAAGAGCATTTCATGAATTAATACCGAGTGGGGATGCACCATAAATGGCATTGGATGTAGGAGGCGAGGAGCAATAATATTATTATACCATGGAGGGGTGGAAAAACGAAACAAGGTGAGAGGAAGATCAGATGGCCCAGACCAGAGCGAAAACATGACCTGTATGTAGGGATATAAATGGGTGCCCGATTCTCCGATTAACAGAAGGTTCAAACCCATTAAAAACCGGGTCTGGGTCCTTATTTAGGCCCCGATAAGTAAATGAGTTTGAGTCCGATTCCACCTTGGTTCGGACCCGTGGACTCGAGACCCAACATATTACCTCAATTTTTCAAAATCACTCCTAAAAATCATTTATTTTTAATATCATTCTCTACCTAAACCCGGACTCGTCCCATATATGCTTTTGGTTCTGTTCCGGAGCCAAGAAACCGGTTCCAAAACGGTTCCGGGTCCAGATCTAGACCCACATTCTCCTTAACGGTTCTGATTCTGGACCCGGACTGGTGCGGACCCATTTACAAACCCTACATACTATATGAGTTGGACCTGTCCTAATAAGCCAGCATCCATTAAGTGGGTCCCATGAGTGGGCGGATTGGACTCAAAGTGGGGTCCACTTAGGTCCACAGAAAGTTTAAACCTTTATCAACTATATTCAAATTTTACACTAAAAGGAGAAATGGGTTCCAATCGTGGGGCAATATCTATTTATAATATGGGTTGTCAAAATGAATGTCATATCTATTGATAAACTAAAAGTTGTTGACTGGAGCCCACTTTTGAAGTATTCAATTGAAAATGATTTTATAATTTACGCTCACTTGAAACCACGTCCACTTGGAATGGAAAATGTGGATCACTGAGCCTCACCACATACAGGAGTCCACTTCGCAGAATGCTTGTAAGTGGGCCATGATGCAGGTAAGTGGGCCCCACGTTGGTTGTGTAGAGAAAAAAAAAGAAGCAGGTCATTTGTTCTCTTTTATAAGGTTGTATTGGTTGTGTAGAGAAAAAAAGAAAAAACAGAAGCTGGTCATTTGTTCTATAAAAAAGGATTGTATGTATATATATAGAGATTTATAAAATAATAAAAATTTTGTCGTATCCTTTTATAGATTTTTGTATTAGATAATAATGATGGCCAGAAGAGGTTAAAAACCATTTAATACAGGTCATTTGATATGTAGGTAGGTCTATTTGATTCACCATGTAAAAGGATAGTGAAAATAAACATTAAAATTTTTTATTGGTAAAAATAAACATTACAAAAGTAGGCTTTGCATGAATAGCTACAAACAAAACCTCCTTTTAGTTGAAGGGACCAATGAGCCTTGGCCATAAAACTCAGCTAGGATGGGCCTGTATTGTTCAAGTGCAACCTAAAATGCATCTTGGTGAGCTTAAGCTTAAATCGAGTTCAAAGATGTGAGCCCAAGCTTGAGATAGAGCTGAGATCAATTTTTACAAGTGTATGATACATGTTAAATGTTCTCCCATGAGCATACTAGACTGCATATCAATTAAATGTAGTTTAGCTTGTGGGGCCCACTTAGATACATGTCTATTAATGGATGAAGGGCAAATAGATAGTGTAAGTCTAAGTCCTGGATCATTACCCTAGAGGGTGGGTGAATAGGGTGAGCTACTACTTAGTGACAAATGATGATAAATTTTAATTTCTTTAAAACAACTAGTCACTTGTGATGATTAACTAACAAAATGCGGAAGCTAATAAACACAATCATCACATAGCATGCACCATCACACAAAGATTTTTAGTGGTTCGGCCTCAATGCCTACATCCACTACCGGCTTGTGTTCCTACACCTCACCGGATTTCCACTATTTATGCTTTTCAATAGGCTAGGCAATAACCTCTATATTATGCTTTTCAAGGCTAAGTAATAACCCTTACATTATGCTTTTCTAAGGCTAAGCAATAACCTATGCAACCAAAAGGTTGGTTCTCTATCTAAGTAGTGTCTAAAATACACTTGATGAAGATACATATTTAGCTCATTACAATGCCTCTTAATTAGGTGGATATGAAAGTGAAAACCTAATTCACACACACACACATACATACACTATATGAATGCAAAGATGTATGGTCAAATGTGTATGCATGATGTCCTCAATCAATTTGAAAATCAAAGCTCATAAATGTATGTCGAAGGCTTTTAAAAGTTTTAGCTCATAAAAATATTTATAATTGAGGAAAGAATGCTAATCACATGTTAAAAACAACTTGTAAAAGATATACCTATCTATTCTAAACAAGTTGTGAAATTCAAAGAACAAAACATGTGATGCATAAGTACTTCAATCAATTTAAAAATGAAGCTCAAAGAATGCATGCTTAAAGCATTTGAAAGTGTAAAACACATAAATAGATTTGATTGAAGTTAAGGGTCAAATCACATGTAATTAAAAATCAACTTGAAAATGATATACCAATCAATATTTAAATAAGTTGTTAAACTTTAAAACAAAAGTACATGTGATTTGTGAAGTTGTTGAATCCAAAACATAAGATAGATTTGAAAGAGATTTTCTTATACCAACTTGAAAATGATATAAATAGATTTGATTGAAGTTAAGGGTCAAATCACATGTAATTAAAAATCAACTTGAAAATGATATACCAATCAATGTTTAAACAAGTTGTTAAACTTTAAAACAAAAGTACATGTGATTGTGAAGTTGTTGAATCCAAAACATAAGAAAGATTTGAAAGAGATTTTCTTATGATGAAAAAAACAATCAAAGATTCAACCAAGTATAGGAATCATGTTACATATAATTTCAAAAATATTTTCAAAACATGATTTACTTAGATATACCAATTTAAGTACTACTTTGTTTGAATTAAGGTGATGCATCCAAAACATTAAATCAATTCAAAACATATAGATGTTAAGGACACAACAAATCATAATTTAACATGCTAGAAAATATTTATCAAAATTAAAGCAAAGCATGAATACATATGATTAGGAAAAGCAATCTTACTTAGATAATTTAACTATTGATTCCAAGCTTTAGTATTCCTTAACTCATTCACCTTTGTTTGGCCTCAAAACATCTCAAGGAGGGCCTCTTAGTTCCTCAAATTTTTCCAAAGGAATGAGCTTGTATTTATACCAAAAAATGCCCAACAGTTAGTCCTCGGTCGACCTGCCCATCTGCCCGGTCGACCTGCCCTTCAACGGTCAGAAAAATGACCATTTGAAAAAGCCCCAATGGCTCTTATCTCGGTCGACCGACCACACTGCTGGTCGACCCGGGCCCAGGGACCAAATTCCCATTTTTTTTGCATATTTCAAAGATTTTCTCTTTTGGGAGTTTTGGGCCAATAAATTAGCTGGGAATCATGATTAATTAAATCATTCTAAGGGTTTAAAAACATGAAACGTAAAAAGCCTAATATGATTAGAAAGATTTAAAACTCAAAGGCTTGCATGATTTATAAAACTTCTTTTACAAAAATAAATGCATCCAAGATTTAAATCCAAAACATGCATAAATCATTTATTTCTAAAAGACTTAAAACAATGCATGTGAAAATCAAGATTTCGAGATTTCTAAATCAATGCATGTGTGAAAATTCAAATGATGATGAAAATGAAAATGCATCCATCAAATTGCAATACACAAAACCCCTAACAATCTCACCCTTTGTAATTTGATGGCAACTCACTCATCACTGAATTTACACACTCAGTATTTAGCTCCCCCTAAGCTGGACAAGTCTTGAAATCTCTTGGATGCTTCCTTCACTTAGCTTGGGCTCTTGGTCTTTTTCTTCAAACTTCTTGATGCTTGGCGCCTAATTATTCTTCAAGCTTTCTTTTCATCTTTCAGTCTTTAGCCAAGCATCTTCTTTAGCTCCCAAGCTTTCTTTTCTTTCAACTATCCCCCTTTGACCATGAACTCTATCTCCCTTTGGCAAGATATACATTCTCTCCCCTGCAGAAGATCATACAATATCTCCCCTTAGGCAACTTGTACATTCTCTCCCCCTTTGACATTAAATTGCAAAGGTACCTACACACATGAAATAAGAAAAATATCTTTTAGTAGCACCTGTTAACAAAAGAATTCGAAAATGAAATTCATAACAGGTATGGGTAGTAAGCTATAAGGGTATAGAGCCAATACAATGGTGAATTTGATCAAAACTAATACTTCCTATGAAGGTTTACACTCCCCCTCAATCCATTCTCTCATTTTGTCAACCTTTTGACAAAGATTTAATTATTTGGTGTAAGGAGAAGATGGTTTAACCAATTGAGGGTTAACTTCAAGAGAATAATTAGATACTTTTGACTATGGAGCTTAATATGATCAAATTACCAAAATAAAGAGCAATATCATAGATAAAAGTGATCATGGATACCAATTGGAAAAAAAATAATACCAATTGAGATTAAGGATATGACTATTATCTCAATCATTCTAAAATGAAGTTAAAAAAAATATAACTACTAGGATTAATCCAAAGTAGAGCTTTCCATGATGTAATGGGGTCTATTAAACATAGCATCAATCAATATAACTATGAAAATGTCAAATAGTAAACTTAAACCCTAATTTAAAAAACTTTAAAATCTATTTTTTTTAATAAGGTGAAAATTCAAGGGCTTATATGAAAAGTTTCTTTTTTTTTTTTGAAAAATAACTACGTGGTGATTTAACTAGCCATAGTGTTACAACTTACAACATGATCACATGGAGGTGGAAACGGATCCCCTGTTTGGACCAATCAGGGGATCTGATTCATCATGATATGACAACAACTGAGTAAAGCCCCCTTACTTTATTTATTGACAGAAATGACATTATGGCAGAACAGAGTGGGACGGGGATTGGTTTAAAGAAAAGAGAGTTGTAGCAGACTGACTAAATTTATATTTTTTAACCTGAGTTAGCCGATATGAGGTCACTCCCAAGTTTAATTACCACATTGAAAAAGAGGCATGGCGTCTCTCTTTACTCAAAAGTCAACACCTCTACTCGTCTTCTCTCAACTCTCCCTTGGAACTCGACAACGCTTCCTTTTGTTTTGGTGTGTTTGTCAATTAATTAGTTAAGTTAAAATAAAGTGAAATCAGATTCCAAATGACAAGGGAATATATCAAAAGTATATAATTTTAAAATTTCTTTAAAAAAAAAAAAGTAAACTCCCTAAAAGTAAAAGAACTCTACTTTTCTATACAAAAAGTAAAAAAATTCCATATCATACAATTAAAAACAAAACATGATCATAACACCTTATATTTTATTTTCTCTTGATTTGATGCTTCACCTCACCATACTTCAATTCGCTATACATCCAAACAGGCACAGGAGCTCTCTATCTCAAGTATAAATCGGTGTTGTAATGTATTGTAAATAACTTCGGGCTTCCTTAAGTTATTAGTGAGAATAAAACAAATAAAGAAGGAAGGAAATATACTATTAAAATCAACCTTAAAATTCTATATACCAAATTTATTAAATGAGTCATCCAAACTCAATCGCCAATTAATTATCATATCCTCAAAAGACATAACCCACATCTTGCATTTAATTTCAAAATGAAAAAAATTTGTATTAATAAGAAAATTATGTGCTTAAAAGAAAAATAAAATAAACTAACAAAACTTTATTGCACCCCATATTTCTATTACCTAATCAACATGAGTATTGGCTTCAGCCCATTAAGAAAACGACATGCTAACGGACGATTTCAACCGTTATAGATAAAACAGACTAAAATGAAAATCAGTAAGTCTATGTTTTCATTGGGCTGGACTAGTAAAGCCTAGATTTAAAGACTGAACTTCACATGTAGGAAAACTAAGTTAACATGATCTAGAACGTTGAGACATGAATTCATTTTTTATATTTTAGATCAAGTTAACATCATACTATTAGGATTGTTTACTTACATTTTAATCCAATCCAAATGAAAATTTTTGGTACAATTTAAATAACATGATACTATGATTTCAAGAAAAAATAAATCTTTTTAACTAGTTGTATTTGATAAGAAATACACAAGATATCAAGAAAAGAATATAGATTCATCCAAGAAGCAAACAAATAGTATTTGAGGAAGAATATACTAAAGATAGAAGTTGAAAATGATATATAAATATCTTTTTAAAGAGCAAGGTTCCCCTAAGCTCAAGCTTATGATAAGGTAAGCTCAAGTGTGTGGTGGGGCTCACTTGGAGACCTACATGAGGATGGGGGCATAGGGATTTCAAGGACTCCCTAGGATCTTCCTCCTTGCAAAAAATCAGCTTCAACCGTAATTCATATCATCTCTATATGGGCCAAAGAGTTTAATGATCAACAATCCATTCAGATTGATATATAGTGAATCCAACGGTCTAGTAAATTCGGATCTTATCGAAAGTTGGTTGACATATACAATTTAAGGGGGTCACGTATTTGGTCCATTTGGATAGACTAAAGGTGGGCCCCAGAAATAAGAACTTACGAAATTTTCTTTCAAACTTAAGCTTAGGAAGCCTGGCTCTTAAATTTGTTTGGAATCAAATAAACATTTGCAGTATAAATTACAATGCCATAACCGCGTTACCACGATCGTAATTTTAACCCATGCTAAATAGGGGAAAATTTGAAATCCGATTTTTGAACCACCTCCACAGCTCCACTCTGATGAAATTTGGTTTTCTAGCCTAGTCTAGTTTTACAAGTGAGGTGGTGGGTACGGAAAGGACATGACTACTCAGCTTTTTCTACACTTCACGGGCAACATCAGTTCCTGCTTTTAAAATAAGGGTATAGATATGATATGACATAAAAGCAAATGGCAGAAGCGAGCAGGTCGAGGAGAAATTGCATAGAAAACATTTGGAAGTAATCAGCCCATCTTGATTTTTACATTCCAGTCAAACCCACACTCCGCTGGATGGTTACTTCTTACCCCGAGTTTGTCAGACGGTCTCCATTTTTCTTCCATTTTCCTCTTCTATTCTTTTCATGCAGTTTTCTCCTGGACTCAAGAGTCAAGTCACTCAACATACATATGAGTCTGTTTACTTTATTATTGTTCCATCAGTTTTGCGCTTTCTATCTATCATTTCGGAGCTCTTAATCTCAGGTGCATCTTCTTCAGGCCCTGTTATGGTTTTTGTAGGTGCAAAAAATAACGACCCACAATAATGGGGGGTGCCTTAGAGGACTTACCCAAGTGAGATTAGGGACACCGATGCCTGCGCCTGCAGCCTGAGAAAAGGAAGGAGAAATGCAGGTCAGAGGACCCTGGCCTGGGCGGCGCAGGGCTCTCGATGCCTAAGTTAGTATATGAACTAAGCAGAGGGAGGAGATTTTTGGGGAAGAAGATGGCATACCAGAGTGGTAATGGCGTCCCCCTTCCTCTGGAGCTGTAGCTCCGTTTATGTAGAGGAAGAGGAGGCAAAGGAGTAGTTGGCTGTCTTGTCGTAGCCCATTTTGTCAGGTACTAGGGAGGCGCGGTCTCATCGTAGCCTGTCTGGTCCCGTCGTAGCCTGTCTTGTCCCGTTAGGCCATATCCTGGCGCCTTGGGAGCTGTGGACGGTGATCTGTCAGGAGATACGGGCTATCCCCTTGTCTTGTCGCACGGGCCATAGCGTGCTTGAGCGTCCATGGGAGGACATCTGTCAGTGCTCACTACTTTCATCCATATGAGGCGCTTGGCCGGGATGGAGTGTCGTGCCGGGTGAGACCTGGCGGAGATGAAGGGTCAGGGCACTGTTGCCGAAGTGGAAGGGGAAGGCACTGTCGCCGAGCTGGGATGCTTTGCCGAAGTGGAGTGTCTGGTCTTGCTAAGGCGTGCATTGCCGAGGTGGGGGAGTTGCCGGGATGGACTTGCCGGGATGAATTTGCTGATGGGGGCCCCGGGATGGAGCACCTTGCCCAGGATTCTCTTGGGAATTTCCCCACACAGACCACAGTGACCTCCTTTAAGGGCTGCCGCAAGGAACACTCACCTGCAATGCCAAATCCCAAGCTAGAAAAGATCACAGAGACATGTTTGAGGAACTAGAAAAAAGATATAAGTGGTGTGTGGGGATATTTCCGAACTCACCGGAGTACCGGTCGATGCTCCATCTCGTGCTCCGGCGCTAGCTAGGCCATCCCGGCCAGGCTCGTCTCGACTACCACCAGCTCGGCCAAGTGCTCCCATGTCAGCCAAAGGCTCATCTCAGCCCCTCACACAACTCCGCCTCGACATAGCTCCAGCTCGGCTATCGACTTCATCACGTTCCTCCACTTCGGCATCTCCACGAGGTCTCTAGCCAAGTCAGGGCCATCCCCGACCTCGGCGCCCCGACCCCAGCCAGGATGCCAGGATTAGCCAAGGCAGGGCCTGACAGCTGTCCACCCTTGGACACTTGAGCACGCTAGAGCACGCGCGACAAGACAAGGGCACGCCTATACTCTCTGACAGACAGAGCCTCCCATGCCGCCCATGCTTCCTGACAAAACGGCGTCCACAGACGCCAGAGTGGGCTGTGATGGGACGGCTAACCACCTCATTGTCTCCTGCCTCCTCTCTCCCCAAAGTCAACTATCTCCCTCTCCTCCTCTATAAAAGGGGCCAAACCAGAACAATAGGGCTCTCTCTCTCTCCCGTCCGAGAGAAACACACCGGTATCACCTTCTCCCCCAAAATCTCCTCCTACTGTCCAGTACTCATACTGACTTAGGCATCGGAGAGCCCTGCGCTGCCCACAGCCAGGGTCCTCTGACCTGTTTCTTCTCCCTCTTCCAGGTTCTCAGGCATCGGTTCTTCCACCTTCAACGAGGAGACGGGGAGCCTCAGCCTTCGTCCTCCTCAGTGAGTCGCAAGAACACCACCCCCCCGGGTCCGTGAATTTTTGTGCACTTACAAGTGGAAACCAAATTCGGTTCTGTCGGAAGAGAGGGGGGGGGTTTAGTGTTTGGGAAACAGATAGCATGGAGAAGAGACCTTTACGACGGCGCCGCAAAAGCAGCAATGGACGTAGCAGCAATGTTTGGGAGGAGGAAGGTATGGCTACAGGGCTCAAGGAATCTCCTAGCTCCATAGCTACCTATGCTACCCCTGGATGATGGATGATAAACACGTTACACTTATATAGCCACCAACATCCACAGCAACAACACCACAGCAACCCTTGCTCTACTACTCTACTCTACAGCTAGTAGTCTCTCTCTCTCCCTCATTCTCGTCTCAAACCCCACAAAATATAAAATATACTCAGGTGGTTGAGCAATCAATCAATGTCCTCCTCCTCTGCCTTTTCACTGGACTACCTTCCTCCTCCCAAACATTGCTGCTACGTCCATTGCTGCTTTTGCGGCGCCGTCGTCAAGGTCTCTTCTCCATGCTATCTGTTTCCCAAACACTAAACCCCCCCTCTTCCGACAGAACCTACACGCGTCGCCTCTCCACTGATTGCGCTGTCTTATTGATGGAATGGGTGCGGATCGCGAAATCCGTCCTTTTGGATTTCGAAAGCAGCACGCGCCGAGGGTTTCTTCTCCATAAAAAGGGTCGTCTTCTACCCTTCTTGTTTCTGATTTCTTTTCGCCTTTGCCTTCTCCGATTTTTGCTCTGCTGCTGCTGAAGATCTCTCTAGCGAGGACGACCATAGGGTGTGCCGGGATCTGTATTCGAGTCGCCCCTTTCGTTTCTGTAAGTTGCTTCACGCCTCTGTGTAGCTTTTTCCTAGGGTTTAGCAGCCTTTAGGGTTTTTCTTTCGCTGTCCCCTTCTTCTCAGGCATGGGCACCCCTAGGTTTGATTTAGATACCGAGGAGGGCAGAGCCAAGTTTATTGCTGCTTTCAAAATTCCAGAGGGAGTCCTCCTCAAGCCGGCGGACGCCGTTGACTATGCCACGATGCGCTGGTCTGGCGGCTGGATGCCGTTCCCTCTGATCTCCGTGATCGAGGGCGGGGTCAGATTTCCTCTGCACCCCTTGCTTAGAGCCTGCCTGAGTACCTGGTCTCTCACCCCTTGCCAGCTGATGCCCAATGGCTATAAGGTCATCATGGGCACGGCGAAGCTGAATGAGATTTTGGGGACCGACCTAGGTGTCCACGATATCGAGGACACCTATGATATCTGCAAGGCTGGGGAAGGGAAATATTATCTCCGGGTGAAGCCGCAGCGGAAAGGCTTCGTCTTGGCCTTGGGAGGATTCAAGTAAGAATGCCGAGGAGACCGTCTTCTGTGTGTCGGGGGACTGGGAGTTCGGCGATGGCGAAAGCAGGAGGCTGGCGGTCCCACGTCGCCCCGGGACTGTCGCAAGTAAACAGCGCTTCTTTACTATTTGTTGCTTTGCTTGATCTCGGCTATGCCGAGCTGACGCTCTTATTGCTAGTTGTGCAGAGGTAGGTGCTAGAAGACGCCGAGCTGCAAGCGAAGGCTGGAGGAAGAACGCTGCTGACATCAACAAGGTTGAGGGATACAAGGAGCACGAGACAAGGTCGGCCTGGAAGGTGCTCGGGTACGAGCCAAGGTATCGCGGTCACTACAGGAGGACCGGAGTCGCCGGAGCGCCCAAGGGAGGGGTCCCCGCCTAGAAAGAAGTCCAAGGCCGGGGAGAAGGACTCGGGGGCTGAACAGCCTCCGAAGAATAAGGCCCCTGCGCGGGCCCCCGGAGCCAAGGCTCCTATTGAGAAGAGCGCGCAGGTCAGCAAGCCGACCGGTGGAGCGACCCGCGAGCTGACGATCTCAGTGGGGCAAGGGTCTGGATCGGCCTCCGGACCCCGGAGTGCCCCAGCGCCATGGAGGCCGAGGATGGAGACTCAGCCCGGTAAGCCTCTGAACGTCGAGGACCAATTGTTGAGGAGGTTTGACACCTTCCAAGCACTTGGAGGACACCAAAACGCCCACAAGAAGGAAAGAGCAGAGGCTCGCCAAGCCACCTATCAGCCGGCCCAGTCACACCACACACTTTTCCCTCAATGGCTGGACCACTACGGGGCCCATGACCATGTGGGTCCATCCACTGAACCGCCCTCCAGCCCTGACCATGTCAACCTCGACCTCTCTCTCCAAGGGGGGAAGCCCGTCGTGGTCTGCGCGCTCTCTGAAGGAACTCTCCGTGGACCACGCGCTCTCTGAACGCGGGTTCATGGCCATCCGTCCCTGGCCACGGGGGACGGTGGCGCATTCTCGTCCGACACGGTCTTGCGCGACCGCCGGATGGAAGGCGGGATTGAAGCCCCGCTGGACCTGGGGTTTCTTCAAGCTTGGCTGGTCTCACTGACCGGAGGGTGTTGAAGAGCTCAGCGAGGTCCAGGGCCTCCGAACTGGGGGTGCTCTGTAATCGCATTGGTCTGACCAACCAAAGCGCATTATAGAGCTCAGTGAAGCTCAGGGTCACTCAGAACCTCCAGGCAGCGATCCGGCGTCCTCGAGCCTTCTGCCTGAAGAGTCGGTGAAGATCCAGAGTCTCCCAGTTTTCGCTTCATTTTCTGTTTTCAGAGGACTGCGATCCTCCTTTTTGTACTTTGCTCTCTGTTCTGTGACTTTCGTAATGAAGCAGTTTACAATGACTAAAATGCCAAACTGTGTACAATGCTCTTGCATTGTCTTCTGTTTTTCTTGCACTGTTCTGGAGCACTGTTTCTGTGCTGTGTTTTGAGTGCTGGCACTGACCTCGGCCGAAATCGCTGGCTTTGGCCGAAATGGCTGGCCTTGCGCCGTGGTGGATCCATTCCTTGGCCGAATTCACTTGCACCGTGGTGGATCCATTGGCCGAATTGACTTGCGCCGGGGTGGATCCATGCCGTGGCCGAATTGACTTGCGCCGGGGTGGATCCATACCGCGGCTGAATTAACCTGGTTCGAGGTGGCCCCATCGTTCCGCTGGCCTCGGCTAGGCGAGAGTGAGTTCTGCAATGGCCTTCTGAGGGGTGTATGAACCCGGACTTTAGGAAATGGCTGAGTGAAGGAACTCCAGACTATTCTCAGGGCGGTAGACCCTCGTAGAGTGGGATGAAACCCTGATTTCTAGGAATTCGGCCGAGTGTCCGAACTCGAGGCCTTTTCCAGGGCTGTTAACCCTTGAGTGGGTTCAAACCCCGGGACTTTAGGAAAGGCAGAGTGTAAGAACTACAGGCCATTTCCAGGGCGTAGAGCCTTGATTGTGTTCAAAACACGGGGCTTTAGGAAAGGCTGAGTGTAAGAACTCCAGGCCATTTCTAGGGCGTAGAGCCTTGATTGTGTTCAAAATACGGGGCTTTAGGAAAGGCTGAGTGTAAGAACTCCAGGCCATTTCCAGGGCGTAGAGCCTTGATTGTGTTCAAAATACGGGGCTTTAGGAAAGGCTGAGTGTAAGAACTCCAGGCCATTTCCAGGGCGTAGAGCCTATGCTGCCGGAGTCGACCAGAGAGAGACGACAGATTGATGACAAGGCAAAAGCTGCTTTTATTGATTCTGAGATTCATTACATCTTTATTAGAAATAAAATTTCTTCAAGTGGGATGCATTCCACGGTCTCGGCAGCGGCTTGCCTTCCAAGTCTTCGAGCTTGTAGGCTGACTTTCCTGCCAGTGAGACTACTCTGAACGAGCCATGCCAGTTCGGGGCAAGCTTCCCCTCGTTTGGTTCTTTGTCAGCTGGCAGGGCCTTCTTTAAAACGAGCTCTCCCGCGGTGAACCTTCTTTCTTTGACATTTTGATTGTATGCCCTGGCTAACCGCTGCTGATAGTCGGTCAGTCTCAGGGCTGCTGCTTCTCGTCGCTCGTCTGCCAGCTCCAGCTCCATTGCCAGGTTCGTCTCATTTCGGCCTTGGTCGACCAGCTCTATCCTCAGGGTAGGAAGGCCGATTTCCAAGGAATGACCGCCTCCATCCCGTAGGCCAGAGAGAACTATGCCGGTGCCAGCTCTCTTGGAGGTGGACGATCCGTCAACAAAGATCTTCCATGCCGAGGTGGGACACTGTTCGGTCTCAGACTCCTGGCTCGTGCCCTGCGCCCCCCAGTGCCGTGCCGAGCTGGGTCGGAACCGGGTTGGGGGAGACGAATTCCACTGGGACGGTACTGTATATCATACTGCCCCAGTTCAACTGCCCACTTTGATATGCGTCCTGAAAAGTCAGCCTTCTTGAACACTGAACGGAGTGGGTGCTCCGTGATCACCACAATGGTGTGGGATTGAAAATAATGGGAGAGCTTGCGGAAGGCACTGACGAGAAGGCACTGACGAGAGCCAACGCAAGCTTCTCCAATAGAAGGTACCTGGTCTCGGCATCGAGCAGGGTCTTGCTCGTATAGTAAATTGGCTTTTGAATTCCCTCGTCCTCCCTGACGAGGACGGAGCTTACTGCGTGATCCGAGACCGCAAGGTACAAATACAGAGTCTCCCCCATAGTTGGGGTGGAGAGTAAGGGTGGTGACATTAAATGGGTTTTGAGTGCGGCCAATGCCTGGTCGCACTCGGGGGTCCACTGGAATTTCAGATTTTTCTTTAGAAGCTGAAAGAAAGGCCTGCACTTATGTGATGACCGGCTGATGAAGCGATTGAGTGCGGCGGCCATTCCTGTGAGCCTCTGGACTTCCTTCGTGGTAGAGGGACTCTGGATGCCCTGGATGGCAGTGATCTGGTCCGGATTGGCCTCTATCCCCCTCCGCGTTACCAAGCTGCCGAGGAACATGCCAGAGGCTACGCCGAAGGCGCACTTGGAAGCGTTTAGCTTGAGCTTGTACGCGCGAAGGATGTCGAAGACTTGGCCGAGAGTCAGGAGCATGTACACCTCTACCGATCGGCCGAGCTGGGCCTGGAAAATTTTTGTGACGAGGCGCTGATAGGTCGCCCCCCGCGTTCTTCAGCCCGAAGGGCATCACCTTATAGCAGTAAGTGCCGCGGGGGGTGATGAATGATGTTTTCTCCTCGTCAGGCTCGTAGAGCGGGATCTGATGATAGCCTCGGTAGGCGTCAAGGAAGCTCATTCGGTCGTGACCAGCGGTGGCGTCGATCAGTTGGTCGATCTTTGGGAGGGGAAAACTGTCCTTAGGGCAGGCCCTGTTCAAGTCAGTGAAGTCCACGCACACCCTCCACTTCCCAGTTTTCTTCTTGACCACCACCGTGTTGGCCAGCCATACCGGGTACTGGACTTCCCGGATGGCTCCTGCTTTTAGCAGGTTGTCGATCTCTTCGACGACCGCATCTGTCTGCTGCAGCCCGGTCCTTCGGGCCCTCTGCACTACCGGCTTGTGGTCGGGGTCGACATTGAGCTTGTGGCACATGACCTCAGGGTCGACCCCAGGCATTTCGCTAGGGCTCCAAGCGAAGACGTCCACATTCTGCATCAAGAACCGAGAGAGTTCGGCCCATTCTTCGTCTGGCAGCTGGGGTGCCAATCAGCAAGAACCTGTCTGGGTCTGCCGGGTTTAGCCTGACCTCGGCCAGGTCCTCGACGCTCTTCTCAGGGTCCCGGCCGATCTCATCGAGGCCTTTCTCGAACTCGGCCAGGTTGACGCGCTCTGGCTCCTTCACTGCTGGGACTGCGGCCAGCATGCACTGCCTAGCCTGCTGCTGGTCTCCCTCCACTGTGACTACTTCCATCTTGCCCTCCTTGTTCACATGGACGAACTTCAGCTTCTGGTGGAGGGAAGATGGGACGGCTTCTAACTTGTGGAGCCACGTTCTGCCCAAAATGACGTTGTAGGGAGAAGGGGCATCCACGACCAGGAAGTCGGCCGACACGGAGGCTCCGCCAACCCGGGTCTCCAAGGTGATCCTGCCCTTGGGGTAGACTGGTGTGGCGGACAACCCTAGCAGGGGTGCACGGACCTCCGTGAGGTCTGCTTCGGAGAGTTTCATCCTTTTGAAGCAGTCGTAGTAGAGGACCTCGGAGGAGCTGCCGGAGTCGACGAGGATCCTCTTCACTGTGAAGTCTCTCAGCTTCATGGTGAGGAGTAGGGGGTCGTTGTGAGGGACCTGGATTCCCTCCAGATCTCGATCCGAGAACGAGATGGCGGGTCGGTCGCGGCGGGCTTTTTTTGGATGCCGGAACGAGTTCGGCTTTCATTACTTCTTTCCCGTGCGAAGCCCGCCTGGCTTCGGCACGGGCCTGAGAGCTTCCCCGGGACGAGGAAGCGGGAGCTGAGGACGCCAGATGGATCACGTTGATGATCTTCTCGAGTCCTCGCTGTCTGGAGCCTGGGCCGCGCTCTGGTGAATTCGGCCCTCGCTGCCGCCGGCATCACCTGGCTTGATGAACTCTGGGATGTGGCCCTCTTCGGCCAGCTTCTCCAGATACCCCTGCAAAGTCTTGCAGTCTTCGGTCCTGTGCCCGTTGCCCCTATGGAAGGAGCAGTAGAGCTTGCTTCGGGCGCCTTCGGTGGGTTCATTCTTCATGGGCTGAGGATACTTGAAGAACGGCTTGGACCTGATCTTGGTTAGGATGCGGTAGATCGGCTCCTTGAAGACGACGTTGACGCTCTGACCGGCGCGGGGGGGAGGTCTGGGCTTCCAAGCGCCCCCAGACCTGGACGACGCAGGCTTCGCTGAACTGGAGACCCAGGCCTGCTTGGGCTCCTGCTTCTGGGAGGGCCTCCCGCCTCTCTGCCGAGGTTGGCTACTCTTCTGCTCGGGCTCCGGATGCCCGTCCTGATCCCTAGCTCGGATCTCGTCTTCCTCCTGGGCGATGAAGCGCTTCACCCGGGACATCAACTCTGGCATGGATTCTGGGGGGTTCCCGGCCAAGTCCTTCTGCAAGTCGTTGCCGGGGATCAGGGCATGCTGGAAGGCGTAGATTGCTATCCCTTCCCTCGTGCCCTCGATCTGGCTGTAGACCGCCTAGAATCGCTGGGCGAACTTGGTGAGGGTTTCGCCTTGCTTCATTCTCAGGGCGAGGAGGTCCCCTTCCTTCTTGGGACGACGGTGTAGGCTTGTAACTTCTTCAGGAAGGAGAGCTGGAGCTCCTTCCAACTGGAAACCGACTGCTCCGGGAGAGAGCAGAACCACTTCAGGGGGAGGTCACCCAAACTGGAGGAGAAGATTTTGCAGTTAGGTGACCCTCGTTCCCCAGATGGACATCTTCTGGGAGAAGTGTCGGAGGTGTGCGGATGGGTCGGACAGTCCGTCATAGGGGACGAACCGCGGGACGGAGAATTTTCTGGGCAAGGGGGTGCGCTCGATCTCTTTTGTGAAGGGCGAGCCCCCCAGATCAGTGTGACCACAACTACAAGAAAATTTACATTTAGCGGCGGATTTTATCCGCCGCTAAATGTAAAAAATCCGCCACTAAAGGTATTTGCAGCGAAATAATGTCTGCTATCTGTGGCGGAAATAGTGGTGACGCAAAAAAAATTGAAATAGTGGCGGTTTCTATCCGCCGCTACTATGTCCCAAATTGGCTTTATTCCAACGTCTTTGTTGCTTTATCCGCTGCTAATGGTGTACTTTGTAGTGGCAGTATGTTGTTGCCGCCACCAAAAACCATTTTATCAAAAGAGCAAAAGTACATTTGTAACAGATTCCATGATATAGTAGAACCATTGAACTCTTATGATGAGATCGATCAAGTCAATTGTGTGGATGTAGGAATGCAATTGATTGGTATTATTTATATAATTAAACAATAACAATGACATGATCAGATTCCATGACATAGTAGAACCATTGAACTCTTATGATGAGATCGATCAGGTCAATTGTGTGGACTGTAGGAATGCAATTGATTGGTATCATTTATATAATTAAACAATAACAATGACGTGATCGGTAAGAGCCATGTGTTTTCCTTTTCACTGACCTGTTATTATAAAAAAAAAAAAAAACCTTTTCAGTTATGGAAGATTGTTGAGAATAAAGGGACAACCCCTGCCCATGCAGGTGGTCTTCTCCCAGCCCCCGTGTCACTATATGGTTGTTGACTCAGCGAGTTTCATTCAGCTCCAACACAATGGTAATTTGAATTGATCAATTTGAGACTCAGGCGAGTCAAGCACAAGATTTGGAACCATGCCTTTGATAGCACAATGGATCTTGAAATGCCATAGATCCGACCAAATTGACACATTCAGAGCCCCACATCCGTCCAAACACATGGCATGTTTGAAACGTGGAAAGAAACATTCTGCAGTCTGGTTAAATGTGAAAATCTAATAGCCTCGTGTGTATATCCCATCTGATAAAAACCCGACCTGACCTTAATCAACTGAGGTACTCAAGCTGAAGGGCTTTGACCTTGCATGACCTCAGTTGCTATGCGCAATGCCCTTTTTGGAAACATTTTTTTTTTCTTGATTTTATTTGTAATGAGCTGTATAGGGGCGTTTGCTACCACTTTGAACTCTAATACCACTGCCTTTTGTAGTAGATAGAATGTGTCATTACTGCCAAGCACAGCTCTGGAGGATCTGAGTGTGTATTTCATTAGAAGTGTTGTTCTTGTGGATAGGAAGGACTTGCATCATTTCATCTGCAGTTCATCTGTATAAGTATGTGATTATAGTGATATTAAATTGGGCACTGCAGTTGGCTTTGACCTTACCTGACCTGAGTTGGTTTGCTGCTGTGATAGCATTGTGAGATTATTAATTGTGGGTGGGAGGGATTGTGAAAGTCAAATTCTTACTGGGCAACATGCTTGTAGTACGTTTGTATCTTTCAGGCATTAGTTTCCACGCCATCCACTCATTTTATTTGTAAATCTAATTTTCTGCAACTCTTGACTGCTTGTACTTGTCATATGAAAGAACAGAGAAACTGTGAAAGGTAATTCTTAAGTTATCCAAATACATGAAGTTGCTGTTCTAGAGAATAAAAAGCACAGAAGAACAGTTGAGGAGAACCTGGGAACTGTTATCTACTTGAGCAGCCATAGCTTTCAAGTGTATCAACTGATGAAATTTTCTTGAGATGCAAGTATCCCCCATCACAAGTAATGGCCCAAGAAATTAGGAGTTACATCAAAGAAATGTAAAGCCAGATTTGACTTTGAGATGGTAGTTTTTGTTTTCCTTTTTTTCTTCTTTTTAGATGTGGTCCGCTTCCTTTGGATGAAGACCTTGTCATGATCATAGAGTTGCTGCAAAGTAATTTTCATATGATAAAATTCATAATTATATAGGCCATAAGTGGAGGAAAATCTGTGAACATAATCCCTTTTCCACTAGAAAACACCACATTATAACTCTGATGACAAAAGATAGATCTTACAAACAAAAACAAACCCATTATTAATAAACCAATTTCTATTGACGCTGAAGTGAAGAAACCTGCATAGCAACAAGACATGAGTTACAATTTTGATTTCGGGAGATTAAATTAAAACTGTCTGATAAATTTTACTCAAAACTTATTGTGGACTATAACTAAATTATGTAAAACGTGATGCAATTTAGTGAAAGATGTTTTACAGGATACCAAGTCCTTGTCATGAGAATTGTATATGCTCTAATGCCACTTGAAATGGAATTAGATAACCTAAATCTTGAATATGCTTTAATGATTCATAACCACTAGATGAACAGGAGAGAGAAAACAAGAGATAATTACCAAGAGCCCTTCTTTCGGTGCCAGCTCTCTTGCCATTTTCACAGCATCCTCACTGGTCACCTGTCACATGCTATAGGGATTCAAAAGTTTGTTTTAAATAATGTGCAAAACAATCACAGCAGTTCAAGCAGTGCATGTATTACAAGTATAAGAAATTAAAAATAAGAACAGTATTACTTGCCTCAAGGACTCCTTCCAACACATCCATGTCCAAAATCTTTGGCTTAAATCCAACCTCATTGCCAGTTATATGGTGGAGACCTACTCCGCATAACCATACTGACATGAACATAATTGATAATTGCAACAAAAGATGTTGTAAAAGAAAACAAAGAATTTGGAACAAAAGATGCTTATGAAGATTTACAACCCCATTAACATAATAATCTACACAATTGATAGTTGAAATGTTTTTATGAAAACAAATGAAAATGTGTTCTTGCAAGAAAAGCGGAATCGGATTTTACCTGCTTTGGAGTGAGGGGGAATGTTTTACCACCAATAGTGAAAGACACAATGGGCAGGGAAGAGAAGATAGGGTACTGCAGTCAACAGCTGATTCTCCCATAGGACTAGGTACGTAGTCGATCACAAAGCTGCAGTATGGCAAAGGACTTAAGCCAACCTGCACCTTCTTGTGAAATAGTTGATATGAAAAATATGATTTTGGTTACATCACCTGATTGTTGCAATTCAGTATACTTTCCACTATCTGTTACATCACCAAGGGATGATTTGTCATCGTTCACTACACTCTCAATGCCAACACTGTATATACACAAAAGCACATTCCAGAAAAAATTTATAGCTTTTGACATACATAACAGTTAAAAAAAACATTGACAGTTGCATTAAAGAAAAAAAAAAGGAGGGGGGGGGGGGGGGGGGGGGGGGGGAAGAAATGTCATGAAAAGCATTATAATCTGCCCTGTGTTTGGAGTTGTGCTGAAGAGTTATATTAGTAATTAGTTGGACACTGCTTTTCTGAGTTTTAAACACTTTCAAATACTAATGATCTAGATGAAACAGCATCCGACCTGACATGACTTAGGTTGCTTCCACCTCATTTTAGATGCATAGGTGAATGGATAACCACTCTCTGTGCCAGAAAAACCAAACCATTTCAAATTCAAATGAAATTCGACAAACTCTTAAGTAGGAACAAGGAACTTACATAATCCATATTGGGGGTCCAAATTCGCAAGCGTCGCATACCCAATGTCCTATTTCACAGTCCAAAACCCATGTTAATACTTATGATAGTTTAATGTTTGAATTTAGGGATTACATTTGGTTCCATATAGATTGAAGTATCTACCTGAGGAATACATAGACTTGCAATAGTCAGTCCAGCAATAAGGTCTCCTTTAAATTTGTTTAGATTATAGTGTCTACCCCATTCAAGAATAGGAAACAAGGCTTGAAGGCTTAGGATCAACTTGGTTGCTTTAGGTTGTTCCATGAAAGAGCGCATTGGATCATCCGCGAAGAAGGTTTCCTTCAATGTTGATGTGAGTTCCTTGTATAGTTTCTGCCGAGGGGGCAACCTCACCTTGTGAAAAGACGGCAAACCATCATCAGAGACATGGTGTGAGAACTGATGACAGGAAATTTCCAATTCCGTTGCCTCAACCTCGTCAGAAACAGAATGACTCATCCTTGAACAACAAATGATTTAGAGGTCAAAAAACCAATGATTCACCTGCATAACAGCATAGAGTACATGATAAAGAGAATTCCAATGCAACTAGTAAACGTTTATGCAATGCTATGTTACAAAACCATTCCAAACACATTCATATTTAACAAACCAAGTCTAACTGAACAGTACAAGGAACTAGTCTAACTTAACAAGCCAAGCAGGAGACGCACAAAAAAACACAATTTTTTCCACTGTAACTATTGAATACTCCATCCACCTTTTCTATCTAGCAAACACCCAACAAGAGTAAAGAGAAAAATCAGATTTCTCCACCTCTAAATATCTCCTTCCTTTCGCCACCTAGTGGTGTCACTTTCCCCACATCCAAACACCACCTAAGATGCAACCCAGGCAAGAGTCCACTTTGTTAACCCACTACTTAAAATCTGGCATATTTTGCATGATTTGAATCATTAACAGCTCCAGCAAATTTAAAAGGTCAGTGAATGCAGAATGAAATCTGGATGTATCTCTAACTAGTAAAACCTAAGTCATACAAATCCAATTCAAGTATCGATGAAGAAACCCCAAAAACCCATATGGCCATATAAACATGACACTAAACAAACTCAAAACATCATCACTCAAGTTTGAAATTAAACTAACAGTAATCAGTCAAAAACAACTCCACAAGCACAACATACAATCATCCAACAAGAGCAACAAGCAAATCTCAACCTACTACGAGATTGGAGATCTCTGGTGAACTTGGTATTTACATTATGTTGTATGCTTGGGTTTTCAGTGTTGCATCTCAACTGATGAGGTTGAATCCATAAAACACTTCACAACAGCCCGATTACAAGTACAACCGGAGAAACAGGTCCCCCATATCCGACCTCCAATTAAGTCCATAATTTCCTTGTTGACTGCATCTTGGAGTAGATGAGACTATATGGTTATTTGTAATGGTGCCTCACATGAGCCCACATGCACCAACATCAATGACATCAAAACTGATACTCAATGATCAATACTGATGCTCGAGGTCAAGGTTTTCCCTTTTTACTGTATTAAAAGAAAATGATGGTCCCTTCATGGACACTAACAGAATCATTGTGTATAAGCCTTGCCTGAAAATCAGTTCGCCTAGAAAGATCAATTCATGGTTTTAAAAATATCACAGAAGCTCTACATCAAGAGCATATAAAATCATTTAGTTCATTCCACCAGGCACCAATAAAACACCATAACAATTCAGAGGGAATGCCATAAAAGAAAAGAATAAAGGATAACCTGTTTCCCTTCAGCTTAAACCAAGTCTCAGCAGTGTCGATGTGCAGTACCAAGTTCACCCTTACAATCACAACCAAGCTGGATCATATCTGAAGCATTCAGACCACGATCAGAACTCAAATGACAGATCCTGCAAACCTTCTCGCCATCCCAACGCCCACTTTCCAATAAACCTTCACAATTCCCTCTCAGTAGATCGGGAACATCCGCTTTCATCTTGTCCACAGCAATCTTTTTACCCTCCAATACATCAGTCTTGGCTTTTGAAACCCTGTTCTTGCTGGCATTGCATGCTGTTTCTGTACATCTAACATCAATGATGACAGTCTCTGATGCTACAGAATTCAAAGAATTCCCACTATAGCCTCCCAAATCATTACCCTTTCCACCAAAACATCCTCTATCTGCACATCTTATCTCATACAAAGTTTCCGAACAGACTGAATTAGATGGATTTTCATTGCCTGCAGCATTGGATGCAGCCTGATCAGACGAATTGTCTCCTACTTTACTCAAATCCAAGTCTTTGCCAGTTACAGTCTCTGAGATGACATCAGGTGCTTTCTGCTTTATATTCATGGATTGCAGTCAATGGTACTGATCTTACCAAACAGATCACGAGCAAGGCTATTATTTTCCATATACTCATACAATAGCAATAATTGATTTCCTTCAATACAACATCCATATAGCTTTACGAGATTTGGGTGTTGAAAAGCAGAAATCATTCCTATCTCATTCACGAACTCACGGTTTCCTTGCTTTGATTTAGAAGAAAGTTGCTTGACTGCAATTATGGTACCGCCATCATATAATAGTCCCTGCATTAGCATGATAATGTGAAGTTATACATGACCATCAGAGTGAAAGACGAACTTAGTTTGAATTTGATGGATAAGAAGTCCATGTATATACTATATAATACCTTGTAAACAGGCCCAAAACCACCTTCTCCGATCTTGCTGGCAGCGTCAAAGTTGTTAGTGGCAGCTTTAAGTTGTCTCGGGGTAAATGAACCAGTTTGCAGATCTAGACGTTTGAGATCTATCAGAAGAAAATTTTGGATGATTTGTTGCTGTTATAAATTTTGAATTACTCATTTGATCACACAATTCATAAAAAAGGATTATACTCTCGATTAGCCCGCACCTTCGTTCATTGTGCTTTTTACGGAAGCAGCCTTTCCACCAAAGGATTCCTATAATCAAGAAAATGACACAGAATACTGAAGCTACAGTACCAATCACAGCACCGGCAGATATCTTGTTGCCACCACCTGGAGGTGTGAAATCCGCAGAATGAAAGAAAATAAACCATGTACTTTTATCAGATAAAATTGTTCAACTGACTGATGATAAAAAGAAACTAGTGCGTACTCACAATCACTCAAACGTATATTGGTTATCCAAATTTCAGAACAGGATATATCGGCTGACTCAAATTTTAGTATCTGAACAATAACAGAAGCAGCAAAGCAGGCCATTCAGATTCAATTGCTTGAAATCACAGACCATCTTCGCTTTTTTTTTTTCAAAAAATAAAAGCATTTATATAAAATAAAAGCTATTTATCTGGACATCTTGCAATACCTTAGACTTGAGGCGTTTGATTAATGGGAAAGGTTGGATCTGGTGGACATGGGTTAACAGTTCATTAAACAGGACCATCACGCTGGATGTCATTAGGAGTAGCACCAGAAACCTAGTCCAAAAAATAGTCATTTGAGTATGAATTTGAAAAAGGAATTAAATCCAAATATAACTGATTTTTAAATCTATGGTATGCTACCCACAGGCACAGAAGAAGACGACGACGGGCCACTCCCAGTGAAGCTCTGCATCCATGTCATCACTTGGTTCAATTGGGTTCGCATCTGGACCACTCCCAGTGAAACTCTATAAAGATTATAAGGAAAGCACCCTCAATGAGGTTATTCTAAGAAAAACCCAGTTCTTGATGGAGGTTGATATTTCATATTTATTCTGTACCTACAGGCATCAGCGGTACAAGGGAAAGAGGCCAACGTAGTTACAGATTATATGCTAAAGGTAGGTGCCTTGAGGAATGAAACATCCCTCTCTCTCTCTCTCAATGAAACACATTTTACAAAGGGATCCATAATCCACTGCGAATGAAGATTTTCAGAAGCAAAGCAATGAAATTATTCCCTTATCTTTTATATTACTCCAAAAACCACAGATTCTAGGACTGGAAATCTGTGCTGATACCATAGTGGGAGATGGAATGTTGAGGGGAATATCTGGAGGGCAAAAGAAACGTGTTACAACAGGTAAAGACCTCATGCGTATTAAAAAGAAATTTGAACACATTATCAACATGCACATTCTAAATTGGAAATTTTGAAGCTTTAATTCTAATCCACCAATTGATAGTTCCAAACATATAACAGATCAATAATCATTTCAACATTGACTCGGTTCTAACCAGAAATGTAAAACAAAACAAGAGTGGAAGGAAATAAAACAATGGGCATCACTCTCTATCCGTATATCATTCCATATATTGTGATGACGGATGATGCATTGGGTTACGTTCTGCTGGCTTGCATGAGAAGTGAAAGTCTTAAGTTGCTTGCCAAAACTCGGATTGATATGCTAATAATGGATTATGATTTTGGACAAAAATCAACTCAATCAGATCATCACAACGTGCCATAAAGTATAATGGTTTGTAAGATTATTTTCTCTATGAGATTCAGTCCAGCAGTGAATATAATTCAAATTCTGTCAAATTAGGTGAGTGCTATGCAAAGTGCTATTATTGAGTTGTGGTTCCATCCTATTCAAAGTGCTATTATTGAGCTCTTCTCTTAAAAAAAGGTATTTCACAGTTGAGTTAAGAAAATATGATTAAATCACTAGTAATAATTGTTAAGTAGTTGTTTGTGCAGTTTCCTATCACCAATTGGTTTTGGGATTACTGGCTAGCAACTTTGACATGGTATCAGAGCCTGAGGTCTCGAGTTCAAAATCACGCAGGGCAGAAATGCCCCATGCTGCGTTGTGTGTTTGTGCGGGCGCAAAATGCGCAGGGCAAAAAAAGCCCCATGCCGCGTTATAGTCTTGTGCGGGCGTGTGCTTTGGATCCGGGCGGTGTCCCGCCCGACGGGGGGTGTTAAGTAGTTGTTTGTGCAGTTTCCTATCACCAATTGGTTTTGGGATTACTGGCTAGCAACTTTGACAATAATGGTTTTTATTAACACACAATGAAGAATGAAGCCTGCATTTTGATTACTTATCCTGTCCATTAGATTATTTTTACTGGTAATTGAATGGATGTTACTTGCCATATAGTGTGGTTCAGCCTTACAATCTTCCCTTTATGTTTATATATAACAAAAGAAATGGCCCACCTAGGGCCACATTAATTCATGTGGAATGTGGGATGGAAAGATCTCAATGAAACATACATGTGTGCAAAATTTCAAGTTTATTTAGATCACCATGACCCCTTGACCTATGGCCCTCAAAGTTTAGTTGTTTTAAAAGGATTAACTATTTTAGGGTTTCACCCCAATGGTGAGCAAGAGTTGGTTGACAGTTAAATTTCAATTTGTGCCAATTTATGGAGTGTAATGAGTGTAAAAGGGTTGGATTTATTATAAGGGCTCCCACCTACTAAAAAAAGTTTGTCCACGAGCATGGTTGTTTTATTTTTTACTAGTAATTAAGGTAAACTAAATGTTAAAATCAATGAAAAAGATAATTATCAGATAAAGGTAAAGTAAAAATGCATTTGCTTACATGAGGTAAAGTAGTCTGAATTGGGATAAAAGTCAACAAGTAGTAAAGCGACCATGTACTCTATTTTTATTTTACAAGGTAATAAATTCTCTTGTGGGCTAGTAAAGTAAAAGGTTTTTTTTTTTTTTTTTTTTTTTTGATGTTTTGATGGAACTTTATTTTGTTTTTTACACTTGATGACCAATAGAAAATGGTATAAGTAAAGTTCATAACTGCTAAGAGTACTTTATCATTGATTTTAATTTACCTCTTGAAAAAGAAACAGTACTGTAGAAGGTCTTGAGGGTTTCCCTGCAGATAGATAGATATATTTGTCTAAATTTTTTTGTCACTATCCATCTAACGCTAGGTACAAGGAGATGCGTTTGGCATGGATGTATAATTGCATGCAATGTGATGGGCACTCATCCTTTCAATTCAGCTTGGAAAAGGGAAGACGATCATTAGCTCAACTCATGTGGGCTGCCTGTGAATTTGACACACCCTGTCTAAAAAAGCGTATACTCAACATTGCTAATTGTTGAAGTCAAGGCTGTGTCCATGCGTTATCAACTTTAATAGAGAAAGCTAAAAGCTATAATATTATACCATTGCAAATTATTACTGCTGCCTGCTTCTGTATATATGAAAATCTGAGCTCAAAACAAAAACAAAACAAAAAAGTAGGCTACCTTGAAAGGACAATCACACGAGCTATAGGTGGAGCCTCCTATTTGGAAAATATATTAGAATTTTCATCTCAGTTTACCCTAGCCATCGATGAAACGGATGATCATTAGATAAAGTTTCTATTTTAATTGTCCTTTGTGCCTGGCCTTTTGTAGGATGGATAGAGGAGGACAATTATAGGCCGATCACCGATGGTTCCCCTGTTAGCTGTCAATCTAAACTAGACTCTGTCGCTTCATTTTGTGAGATTGGAGAGTGCCATGAGAAAGTCGAGTAGCCCACTTTTTTATTTGAACTTGAAATTACTGCTTTGCTCAAGGCATAGGCACCCTGTCTAAAAAAGCGTATGCTCAAAACAGAGCCGACAAGTGAAGAAAAAGGGTCGGAGCTGGATTTCCTTCTCTATAACGACAACTAAAACTAGAAGCGATGGGTTCTCCAATGGTTCGATTTTGGAGTTGAATCAACAAGCAGAGAGAGGATCTGATCTACAAAATTGAAAACCCTAAAGCACCGATTCCAGATCAAAACCAAACAACCAGACATTAAAATAGAAACAAAAAAGAAGATCTGAAACCCTAAAAATATCTCGATCAGTTCAGAATTCAAAGAATAGCATCTAAAAAAACTTGAAAGACCTCAATCTAACTGTTTGGAGAACCTAAAACACCTCATCAGTTTGGAATCCATACAAGATAATCTATAGATATTGCAAGCATAAAAAAGAACAAACAGACAAGAGGGAGAAAGAATACCTGTGAGGAGATCCTGATAGCAGTTGTAGCTCAAATCCTGATAGAAGATCCTTGAAGTAAAAGGAGCAGAGGATCGAAAAAATGCAAGGAAGTAGCTCAGATCTGCAAGCTCGAAAATGTCGATCACTACCTTCTTCTTCTTCTTCTTGTATGGAAGATCTTGAAGCCCAAACAAAAACCTCACAACTCGAAGCTCCAAACAAAAGCCTGAAATCTCGAAGCTCCAGCACAAATCAACCGAACGATTAGGTTGAGGTTTTGAGGGAACAGAGATCTCAAAACTTAGGGTTTTGGGGAAGAAAGAGATCTCAGAGAGTAGGGTAGATTAGGGTTTTGGGGAAGAGATCTAAGTTTTGGGGAAGAGATTAGGAGTTTGGGGGAAGAGTGGGGGAAGAGATCTCAGTTTCGGTTTTGGGCCTGGACGAGGGAAGGGTGGGGGGAAATATTGATGCAGGTTTATACAAACGTATAGTAGCGGAATATGCTTTCCACTACTGTAGCTTTGTATTTACATCATATATTTCTTTATAGTAGCAATATATAACCTCCGCCACTGTATCCTACATTACACTATATACGCTATATTTAATAGCAGCAAAATTGTATTTCCGCCGCTATATGTATTAAAACTTATATACTCTGTGTATTAAAAAACTTATATACGCTATATTTAATAGCAGCAACTTATATACGCTATATTTAATATACGCTATATTTAATAGCAGCAACTTATATTTAATAGCAGCAAAATTGTATTTCCACCGCTATATGTATTAAAAACTTATTTTAATAGCAGCAAAATTGTATTTCCGCCGCTATATGTATTAAAAACTTATATACGCTATATTTAATAGCAGCAAAATTGTATTTCCGCCGCTATATGTATTAAAAACCTATACACTACTTAGATGTAGTGACGGATACATAAACCGCCGCAATAAACCGCCGCTAATTGTCACTTTTCTTGTAGTGACAGATCTGCTTCTGGTCCCGTGCGTCCAAGTTGTGCTGGAGAGCCAATCTGACACGTTTGTCAAATCGCTCCTGCTCATCGTCCTTCTCTGGAGTCTGAGCTCTGGGCTTTCGCTTGGGGTGGCTCGGGCTACGACGGCTATGAGTTCGGCCATCGCGGCTATGATGACTCCGGCTGTTGCTCGAGCCTTCGTCATGAATCTGGCTCCGTTTATGGTCCAGATGATTTCTGAGGTCCTCGCGGGGAGGCTGGGCTGCCCTGCTGGGGGCGTCCCTCTTCTTCCCTTGAGGCTCAGAGACCTGCCTCAAGGAGGCAGTTTGCGCTGCCCTGAGCTGCTGCTGGAGCTCGCTAATCATCTGCTCTTGCTTCTGGAGGAGAGCGGTTTGGGCTTCGAGAACCTCTCCAGTGGCAGGGGGTTGAACGTGGCGCGTCTCTCCTACGGCCACGGCTTTGTCCTTCCGAGGACGCTCATGTCGACGCTCATCGCGTCTGGGTGGCACGACTTCTTCTGCTGAGATCGAAGCCTCGAGTCCCTCTTGGAGTGGGAACTCGACAAAGAGCTGAGAGCCTAAGCGGCCCTCGCCTGCAGACGTGCCATGCACCGTGCGGGAGCGCCCTTGAGGAGGGACGTCCGTTGACGGTGGTGGCAGCTCGAGCGCTGCTCTTGAGGACTCTACGCCCTTCCTAGCTTTCGGAGGCATGGCTTCTGAGAGATTGAGGTTTAGAAGGTTGGGAAGGTTGGGAAGGTTGGGATATTACTTTCCCACAGACGGCGCCAATTGTAGGTGCAGAAAATAATGACCCACAATAAGGAGGGAGCCTTATAGGACTTATCCGATGATGATGATGACTGGGTGCCGTCCGAAAGCCTGAAAGGGAAGAGCAAACGATCAAAGGACCCTGGCCTGGGCGGCGCAAGGCTCTCCGATGCCAAAGTCAGTGAATGAACTGGAACAATGGAAGGAGAGGAAGAAGAGAGACAGAGTAACGGCTCTGTGTATGAAATTGTGCGTACCTTTGATGGTGGTTTGAGCCTCTATTTATAGAGTTTGGAACGTATCTTTGAGAGATATTGTGGTGTGGGTCCCGTGATTCGACTGGGAAGTCACGATCAGTCCACATTGCATTAATTGCGGTCCAATCCAGCCCACTCTGTATTAAATGCGCGTCGGGTCAGCCCACGTCGCATTTAATGCACATCTTGTTGGGCCAGATCGTGTTGGGCGCCTTTGGCGGTAGGGGTACCAGCGGATCTGCCCTCGGGCCCTGCCCTGACGTGGCCTCAGCCGCTGGATGCCGCCCTGTCAGGGATCTGGCGAAGATTGTGAGCGGCTGGATGTCGCATCTGTCCCACTAGCTCGCGCCCCTATTCTTCCACGTGCCTGATGACGTGGGGGACGAGGGGCGCAAGTGAAGGTTCTCTCTTGCTTCGGCTTCTGTCCCGGCTTCTTCAGCCGAGGTGGAGTTTTCTGCCGAGATGGGTGCCGGAATGGACACAGGGGTAGCCGAGTTCGGCGCTGGCGGTCCGGGGTTGCTTGACTTCGGCCGAGGCCTTTGTCCTGGTAGCCGGGGTGAGATTGGTGCCACGTGGATGGCACGGGGATGGCACGTGAGAGTGCTTAGCCTCATCTGATGGCTGCGATTAGCTTAATCCTGTGGTTCTGGAAATCTCCCCACACAATAGATTTTGGTATTAGATAATAATGATGGCCAGAAGAGGCAAAAAACCATTTAATACAGGTCATTTGATATGTAGGTAGGTCTATTTGATTCACCATGTAAAAGGATAGTGAAAATAAACATTAAAATTTTTTATTGGTAAAAATAAACATTACAAAAGTAGGCTTTGCATGAATAGCTACAAACAAAACCTCCTTTTAGTTGAAGGGACCAATGAGCCTTGGCCATAAAACTCAGCTAGGATGGGCCTGTATTGTTCAAGTGCAACCTAAAATGCATCTTGGTGAGCTTAAGCTTAAATCGAGTTCAAAGATGTGAGCCCAAGCTTGAGATAGAGCTGAGATCAATTTTTACAAGTGTATGATACATGTTAAATGTTCTCCCATGAGCATACTAGACTGCATATCAATTAAATGTAGTTTAGCTTGTGGGGCCCACTTAGATACATGTCTATTAATGGATGGAGGGCAAATAGATAGTGTAAGTCTAAGTCCTGGATCATTACCCTAGAGGGTGGGTGAATAAGGTGAGCTACTACTTAGTGACAAATGATGATAAATTTTAATTTCTTTAAAACAACTAGTCACTTGTGATGATTAACAAACAAAATGTGGAAGCTAATAAACACAATCATCACATAGCATGCACCATCAGACAAAGATTTATAGTGGTTCGGCCTCAATGCCTACATCCACTACCGGCTTGTGTTCCTACACCTCACCGGATTTCCACTATTTATGCTTTTCAATAGGCTAGGCAATAACCTCTATATTATGCTTTTCAAGGCTAAGTAATAACCCTTACATTATGCTTTTCTAAGGCTAAGCAATAACCTATGCAACCAAAAGGTTGGTTCTCTATCTAAGTAGTGTCTAAAATACACTTGATGAAGATACATATTTAGCTCATTACAATGCCTCTTAATTAGGTGGATATGAAAGTGAAAACCTAATTCACACACACACACATACATACACTATATGAATGCAAAGATGTATGCTCAAATGTGTATGCATGATGTCCTCAATCAATTTGAAAATCAAAGCTCATAAATGTATGTCGAAGGCTTTTAAAAGTTTTAGCTCATAAAAATATTTATAATTGAGGAAAGAATGCTAATCACATGTTAAAAACAACTTGTAAAAGATATACCTATCTATTCTAAACAAGTTGTGAAATTCAAAGAACAAAACATGTGATGCATAAGTACTTCAATCAATTTAAAAATGAAGCTCAAAGAATGCATGCTTAAAGCATTTGAAAGTGTAAAACACATAAATAGATTTGATTGAAGTTAAGGGTCAAATCACATGTAATTAAAAATCAACTTGAAAATGATATACCAATCAATATTTAAATAAGTTGTTAAACTTTAAAACAAAAGTACATGTGATTTGTGAAGTTGTTGAATCCAAAACATAAGATAGATTTGAAAGAGATTTTCTTATACCAACTTGAAAATGATATAAATAGATTTGATTGAAGTTAAGGGTCAAATCACATGTAATTAAAAATCAACTTGAAAATGATATACCAATCAATGTTTAAACAAGTTGTTAAACTTTAAAACAAAAGTACATGTGATTGTGAAGTTGTTGAATCCAAAACATAAGAAAGATTTGAAAGAGATTTTCTTATGATGAAAAAAACAATCAAAGATTCAACCAAGTATAGGAATCATGTTACATATAATTTCAAAAATATTTTCAAAACATGATTTACTTAGATATACCAATTTAAGTACTACTTTGTTTGAATTAAGGTGATGCATCCAAAACATTAAATCAATTCAAAACATATAGATGTTAAGGACACAACAAATCATAATTTAACATGCTAGAAAATATTTATCAAAATTAAAGCAAAGCATGAATATATATGATTAGGAAAAGCAATCTTACTTAGATGATTTAACTATTGATTCCAAGCTTTAGTATTCCTTAACTCATTCACCTTTGTTTGGCCTCAAAACATCTCAAGGAGGGCCTCTTAGTTCCTCAAATTTTTCCAAAGGAATGAGCTTGTATTTATACCAAAAAATGCCCAACAGTTAGTCCTCGGTCGACCTGCCCATCTGCCCGGTCGACCTGCCCTTCAACGGTCAGAAAAATGACCATTTGAAAAAGCCCCAATGGCTCTTATCTCGGTCGACCGACCACACTGCTGGTCGACCCGGGCCCAGGGACCAAATTCCCATTTTTTTTTGCATATTTCAAAGATTTTCTCTTTTGGGAGTTTTGGGCCAATAAATTAGCTGGGAATCATGATTAATTAAATCATTCTAAGGGTTTAAAAACATGAAACGTAAAAAGCCTAATATGATTAGAAAGATTTAAAACTCAAAGGCTTGCATGATTTATAAAACTTCTTTTACAAAAATAAATGCATCCAAGATTTAAATCCAAAACATGCATAAATCATTTATTTCTAAAAGACTTAAAACAATGCATGTGAAAATCAAGATTTCGAGATTTCTAAATCAATGCATGTGTGAAAATTCAAATGATGATGAAAATGAAAATGCATCCATCAAATTGCAATACACAAAACCCCTAACAATCTCACCCTTTGTAATTTGATGGCAACTCACTCATCACCGAATTTACACACTCAGTATTTAGCTCCCCCTAAGCTGGACAAGTCTTGAAATCTCTTGGATGCTTCCTTCACTTAGCTTGGGCTCTTGGTCTTTTTCTTCAAACTTCTTGATGCTTGGCGCTTAATTATTCTTCAAGCTTTCTTTTCATCTTTCAGTCTTTAGCCAAGCATCTTCTTTAGCTCCCAAGCTTTCTTTTCTTTCAACTATCCCCCTTTGACCATGAACTCTATCTCCCTTTGGCAAGATATACATTCTCTCCCCTGTAGAAGATCATACAATATCTCCCCTTAGGCAACTTGTACATTCTCTCCTCCTTTGACATTAAATCGCAAAGGTACCTACACACATGAAATAAGAAAAATATCTTTTAGTAGCACCTGTTAACAAAAGAATTCGAAAATGAAATTCATAACAGGTATGGGTAGTAAGCTATAAGGGTATAGAGCCAATACAATGGTGAATTTGATCAAAACTAATACTTCCTATGAAGGTTTACACTCCCCCTCAATCCATTCTCTCATTTTGTCAACCTTTTGACAAAGATTTAATTATTTGGTGTAAGGAGAAGATGGTTTAACCAATTGAGGGTTAACTTCAAGAGAATAATTAGATACTTTTGACTATGGAGCTTAATATGATCAAATTACCAAAATAAAGAGCAATATCATAGAGAAAAGTGATCATGGATACCAATTGGAAAAAAAATAATACCAATTGAGATTAAGGATATGACTATTATCTCAATCATTCTAAACTGAAGTTAAAAAAAATATAACTACTAGGATTAATCCAAAGTAGAGCTTTCCATGATGTAATGGGGTCTATTAAACATAGCATCAATCAATATAACTATGAAAATGTCAAATAGTAAACTTAAACCCTAATTTAAAAAACTTTAAAATCTATTTTTTTAATAAGGTGAAAATTCAAGGGCTTATATGAAAAGTTTCTTTTTTTTTTTTGAAAAATAACTACGTGGTGATTTAACTAGCCATAGTGTTACAACATGATCACATGGAGGTGGAAACGGATCCCCTGTTTGGACCAATCAGGGGATCTGATTCATCATGATATGACAACAACTGAGTAAAGCCCCCTTACTTTATTTATTGACAGAAATGACATTATGGCAGAACAGAGTGGGACGGGGATTGGTTTATAGAAAAGAGAGTTGTAGCAGACTGACTAAATTTATATTTTTTAACCTGAGTTAGCCGATATGAGGTCACTCCCAAGTTTAATTACCACATTGAAAAAGAGGCATGGCGTCTCTCTTTACTCAAAAGTCAACACCTCTACTCGTCTTCTCTCAACTCTCCCTTGGAACTCGACAACGCTTCCTTTTGTTTTGGTGTGTTTGTCAATTAATTAGTTAAGTTAAAATAAAGTGAAATCAGATTCCAAATGACAAGGGAATATATCAAAAGTATATAATTTTAAAATTTCTTTCAAAAAAAAAAAGTAAACTCCCTAAAAGATAAAAGAACTCTACTTTTCTATACAAAAAGTAAAAAAATTCCATATCATACAATTAAAAACAAAACATGATCATAACACCTTATATTTTATTTTCTCTTGATTTGATGCTTCACCTCACCATACTTCAATTCGCTATACATCCAAACAGGCACAGGAGCTCTCTATCTCAAGTATAAATCGGTGTTGTAATGTATTGTAAATAACTTCGGGCTTCCTTAAGTTATTAGTGAGAATAAAACAAATAAAGAAGGAAGGAAATATACTATTAAAATCAACCTTAAAATTCTATATACCAAATTTATTAAATGAGTCATCCAAACTCAATCGCCAATTAATTATCATATCCTCAAAAGACATAACCCACATCTTGCATTTAATTTCAAAATGAAAAAAAATTGTATTAATAAGAAAATTATGTGCTTAAAAGAAAAATAAAATAAACTAACAAAACTTTATTGCACCCCATATTTCTATTACCTAATCAACATGAGTATTGGCTTCAGCCCATTAATAAAACGACATGCTAACGGACGATTTCAACCGTTATAGATAAAACAGACTAAAAAGAAAATCAGTAAGTCTATGTTTTCATTGGGCTGGACTAGTAAAGCCTAGATTTAAAGACTGAACTTCACATGTAGGAAAACTAAGTTAACATGATCTAGAACGTTGAGACATGAATTCATTTTTTATATTTTAGATCAAGTTAACATCATACTATTAGGATTGTTTACTTACATTTTAATCCAATCCAAATGAAAATTTTTGGTACAATTTAAATAACTTGATACTATGATTTCAAGAAAAAATAAATCTTTTTAACTAGTTGTATTTGATAAGAAATACACAAGATATCAAGAAAAGAATATAGATTCATCCAAGAAGCAAACAAATAGTATTTGAGGAAGAATATACTAAAGATAGAAGTTGAAAATGATATATAAATATCTTTTTAAAGAGCAAGGTTCCCCTAAGCTCAAGCTTATGATAAGGTAAGCTCAAGTGTGTGGTGGGGCTCACTTGGAGACCTACATGAGGATGGGGGCATAGGGATTTCAAGGACTCCCTAGGATCTTCCTCCTTGCAAAAAATCAGCTCAAACCGTAATTCATATCATCTCTATATGGGCCAAAGAGTTTAATGATCAACAATCCATTCAGATTGATATATAGTGAATCCAACGGTCTAGTAAATTCGGATCTTATCGAAAGTTGGTTGACATATACAATTTAAGGGGGTCACGTATTTGGTCCATTTGGATAGACTAAAGGTGGGCCCCAGAAATATGAACTTACGAAATTTTCTTTCAAACTTAAGCTTAGGAAGCCTAGCTCTTAAATTTGTTTGGAATCAAATAAACATTTGCAGTATAAATTACAATGCCATAACCGCGTTACCACGATCGTAATTTTAACCCATGCTAAATAGGGGAAAATTTGAAATCCGATTTTTGAACCACCTCCACAGCTCCACTCTGATGAAATTTGGTTTTCTAGCCTAGTCTAGTTTTACAAGTGAGGTGGTGGGTACGGAAAGGACATGACTACTCAGCTTTTTCTACACTTCACGGGCAACATCAGTTCCTGCTTTTAAAATAAGGGTATAGATATGATATGACATAAAAGCAAATGGCAGAAGCGAGCAGGTCGAGGAGAAATTGCATAGAAAACATTTGGAAGTAATCAGCCCATCTTGATTTTTACATTCCAGTCAAACCCACACTCCGCTGGATGGTTACTTCTTACCCCGAGTTTGTCAGACGGTCTCCATTTTTCTTCCATTTTCCTCTTCTATTCTTTTCATGCAGTTTTCTCATGGACTCAAGAGTCAAGTCACTCAACATACATATGAGTCTGTTTACTTTATTATTGTTCCATCAGTTTTGCGCTTTCTATCTATCATTTCGGAGCTCTTAATCTCAGGTGCATCTTCTTCAGGCCCTGTTATGGCTTTCTTGCTTCTTTTCTGCTTTTGATGCTTCATTTTTTCCCTTGGATGTTATTTTCCTCCCTTTTATGATGTTAAAGATTGGATGAGAGGAGTTTTGTTGCTGTAAAGCGGAATTTTGAACAGTTGTTGGTCTTGTTTTTGCTATTTCATCCTTATCATTATATTAGTAAATGATTTATTAAGGAAACATATTTTTGACTAGTTTCGACGTTTCGTCTTCTTCATTTTTGTTTTTGGAGTACAAGTTGGACTGACAGTAACATTTTTCTTTTTGGGATCTTTGATGGAATGTGGGCCAGTGGCTACAAGTTCTGGTAATTATGATCTGCCATTTATTTTTCACTATGTATGATACTGACATCCCCAACAAGTTCCGGATCGATCCCTGTATCAGTTACATATCTTGGATTCGTCTGTGACTTCTAAAAGCAATTCCTTCTACTTTTGAAATGGAGCTTTTGTTTGAATTACTGATTTCTTTAGATTTTTTCGTTTTCTCATTACTTAATTTTGTAAGGTTATACCGGGGGAGAGCTTGACTTCCCAACATAGGTTGTTGATCATAGATGTGCAGTTACAAAGGTGGACTAGAAAAAAGAAGTTGTATAGATGCTCAAGGACTAAATGGTGGAACCTGAAAGGTGATAAGCAACTAGCTTTAAGGGAAAGAGTACTAGAGGAAGACGTTTGGGCGACAGATGAGAGTGCAAATAATATGTGGGATAAGGTAGCAGAGTGTATTCGGAGGGTAGGGAAAGAAGTCTTAGGAGAATCTAAAGGGGGTGCTCCGGTACAGAAAGAGGCATGGTGGTGGAGCGAAGCCGTCCAAGACAAGATAAGAGTTAAAAGAGAGTGCTTTAAAACGTGGCAAAAGGATCGAATTGAAGCGAACTTGGAGAGGTATAAAGAAGCAAAAAGAGAAACCAAAAAGGCAGTTAGTGAGGCCAAGGCAAAGGCATTTGAGGAGCTATATAGGCGACTTGACACTAAGGAAGGCGAAAGAGAGATATTCAAGCTTGCTAAAACTAGAGATCGGCGGACCAAGGACTTAAACCAAGTTAAATGCATTAAGGATGAGGATGAAAATGTATTAGTAAAGGAGGAGGAGATAAAGGAGCGTTGGAAGAGCTACTTCTACAAGTTATTTAACGAAAGCAGTAGTAGTGACATACAATTGGGGCAGCTTACCATTTCTAGAGAAGAAGCGAATCATATGTTCTATAGGAGAATCAGTAGGGAAGAAGTTAAAGAAGTATTGAAAAGAATGAAGAATGGGAAAGCGGTTGGGCCAGATGGTATCCCTATTGAGGTGTGGAGGTGCTTGGGGGAGGATGGTATTAGTTGGTTGACAAAGCTTTTTAATGTAGTGCTAAAGAGCAAGAAGATGCCTAATGCATGGAGGAAAAGTATTCTTATACCCATATACAAGAACAAAGGAGATATTCAGAACTGTGCGAACTACCGCGGGATTAAATTGATGAGCCATACGATGAAATTATGGGAGAGAGTTATTGAGAGAAGACTAAGAAGAACAACAAATATTTCAGAGAATCAATTTGGTTTCATGCCTGGGAGATCAACCATGGAGGCTATCTTTCTCCTGAGGAGGTTAATGGAACAGTATAGAGAAGGTAAGAGAGATTTACATATGGTGTTCATTGACTTGGAGAAGGCTTATGATCGGGTTCCTAGGGAGATTCTTTGGAAAGTTTTGGAAAAGAAAAGAGTTTGTGTCGCTTATATTGAGGCGATAAAGGATATGTATGATAGAGTCGTGACATCTATAAGGACGACTGGCGGCGAAACTAAGGAGTTTCCTATCACGATTGGTCTACACCAAGGCTCAGCGTTAAGCCCGTACTTGTTTGCCCTAGTTATGGATGAGATTACAAGACATATCCAGGATGAGGTGCCGTGGTGTATGTTATTTGCAGATGACATTGTTTTAGTGGATGAGACGAGAGAAGGAGTGAATGCTAAACTTGAATTGTGGCGGAAAACATTAGAGACAAAAGGGTTTAGGCTAAGTCGATGCAAAACGGAATATATGGAATGCAAGTTTAGTCAAAGTAGGACACCTGGTAACATAGAAGTAAGTTTGGGCACACAAAAGATAGTAGAAAAAGAAAACTTTAGGTACCTTGGATCTATGGTGCAACAGGATGGAGGGATTGATACTGATGTAAGTCACAGGATTCAAGCCGGGTGGACCAAATGGAGGAGTGCTTCGGGGGTCTTGTGTGATCGGAAAGTCCCCCTCAAGGTTAAAGGAAAGTATTATAAGGTGGCGGTACGGCCAGCGTTGTTATATGGATCAGAGTGTTGGGCAGTAAAGCATAATCATGTCAAGAAGATGGAAGTTGCGGAGATGAGAATGCTAAGATGGATGTGCGGGATCACAAGGAGAGATAGGATTAGGAATGAGGAAATTAGGGGCATAGTAGGAATAGCACCGATTGGAGATAAAATGAGAGAAAATCGACTGAGATGGTTCGGCCATGTTAGAAGGCGTCCAACAGAGGCACCTGTTAAAAGGTGTGAAAGCATGGAGTTTGCCAAGAGTAGGAGAGGGAGAGGGAGACCCAAGAGAAGTTGGAATGAAACTATTAAACATGATCTTGCCTACATGGATCTAACGGAGGACATGGCCTAAACAGATTTGATTGGCGTCGTCAAATCCATATAGCCGACCCCACCTAGTGGGAAAAGGCTTGGTTTGGTTTGGTTTGGTTTCTCATTACTTAATTTATCATATAATTCAGATTTTATTTCTTATTTGTGTAAATAGGAAGCAGATGGAAGGCTTTAAAACAAGAGATTTTCATTTTGACATTGCAAGTGGTTCATGGCTAAGGATTAGGTGGTATAGGAAAGAAGGTAATTTACTTTGTTTTAGTTCTTCCGTGCTACTACTTTTATGAATGTTTGTTGGTTAAAATATTGCAATTCTTATATACGTTGGCTTAAATATTACTAAATGTTTTAGTTAAGTGAAGTTGCTATAAATTACTTTACAGTTTATGATTATCCTTTGTACATGACATCAACGTTTTTAACTCTTGGATATGGTAGGAGCCCATTGTGAGATCCACATTTATTTTCTACAAAGAGATGTTTGTTGTTTTACATTTTGAATATTGTTTTTATTGTTGCTTTTGCGTATGAAAAGAAATGAAATGGTTAGTATTTTGGGAGAATTACCGTACGGACGGCTCAAAACCCGACATTTACTCAATACTAGATGAAAGATTGATCGTACACAAAAGGACGCCCAAAATGGAACGAAAATACCCTTTTTCCTTTGATATCATAGGACGGTAAGATATCGCAGGATTCGATATCCCAGGCGCTTAGGATATCGCACAGTTAAATATCCTATATATGTGGGATATCTCTAAAAAAAACTTCACTTTCTCCTTTCAACCTAGGTTAAACAGGGGACGAAGTTATCTTCAACTCGGTAAAAACCCCCTTTTACTGTCATCATCTTCTTCGATCCTCCATTATTTTTTCCTTTGTGTTATTGTTGCGTTTTGCCTGTACTGCAGTTGTAGTGCTAACCACTTCATCTGTACAGATGGGCAAATCTTATTATTATTATTGTTATTATTATTATTACTTTTTGCTTCTTTCGTTATTACTGGCCAGCAGGTGGAATGGTTCTGGTCTAACAATTCTAACTCTGTCTGATCAAGTAATGCTGAATTGGCATTGTAACAAAAAGTGGCCACCATTTGAGTGTTAAGGAATGTGATTTTTTCTTTGTCTATGAATACGAGGTTGGTGATGAACTGATCAAAAGAATTAAAAAAATAGAAAAGTTAAGAAAGGGGTTGGTGATTGGAGGTATTGATGAATGATTAGGATTATCCAATTAAGCCTAATGCAGCTTTTTTTACTATACTTTTTTTTCCTGCTGAGTTTTTATCCTTATTTTTTCATTATTTCTTTTCTATGTAAAATTCTCAACCTTGTCATGATTACTCATTCCCAGTTTTTATTTTTACTAGGTATTTTAGACCATCTCCTAGGTTTGTTTTTGATAAATTGGCTGAGTTATGCACACTACATCTTCCAAAAAGCTGTCCATTACAACCTATTAGTGTGCGAGGACCTATTGGAACGCTGAAACAAATTGCATGTCTTGAAGCTTGCAAGAAGCTTCATGAGATTGGCGCCATCACAGATTACCTGTTGCCTGAGTTTCATGACAAGGAAGATAACAATGCTCTAGAATGTGGTAACTTCTACTTTAACACACTAAGTCCTCCTTTTGTATGAAATTGTTCCAACCTATGAGTTATCTATGGTTGTTTAGTTTCTGATATTCAGGTATCCTTTTCATTGTATATATCCTACAAATCATGCATAGATCTTCCCCTTTGGTTGCTATCACTTATTGACGTGTCTTTTGTTTTTGTTTTTTGTATTTTTGTGTCTTTGTTTGTTGGTTTCTTTGGTATAGTCCTTGTTTACCATTGTTGTTCTTTCTGTGGTTTTTGCCTTATGTAATCCTTGTTCCTTTAGTGAAATCCTTTTGTAACATATTAAAATAATAAGAATAGATAAATAAATAAATAGCACAAGTGTTCGCTTATATTTTTCTGATAGTTTGACCATGTTAATGTATTCATACATCAGCGGAAGTATATGAAGTTATGAACTTCTTAGCGTTACTACAAATCTTCTGTCTGTTGGACAACTGATTGATGATAATTGTAATGTTTTCTTTTCTCGCTCTGGTTGTGTTGTGCAGGATCAAGTGTCGGGGACGGTGATCGCGAAGGGGCCTAAGTGTGGACGCCTATTTCCTCTTGTGATGCCTTCCTCTCAGAATAAACAAATCTCTACTTTTTCTTGTTTTTCTCCTCAAGATGTTTGGAGGCTCTGGCACAATAGATTAGGCCATCCTCATTCAAAATTGTTATCTTTGATGTTGAACACTGGTAGTATTAATGAAAATAAAACATCTTTTAGTCACATTTCTTATGAGTGTTCTGTTTGCAAACTTGGAAAAAGCAAAGTTCTTCTATTTTCTTCCAAATCTATTATGGCTTCAAATTGCTTTGACATTATTCATAGTGATGTCTGGGGGATTACTCCTGTAATTTCTCATACACATTTCAAATATTTTGTCACATTTATTGATGATCATAGTAGATTCACATGGGTTTATTTCTTACACTCTAAATCTGAAGTCTTTGATACTTTCCAAAAATTTATGGCGTATGTTGAAAATCAGTTTTCTACTCTCATAAAAGTTCTCCAATCTGATTCCGGAGGGGAATATATGTCCCATCAGTTTCAAACTTATTTGCAAAAACACGAGATTTTATCACAGCGATCGTGCCCTTACTCTCCTCAATAGAACGGAGTTGCAGAACGCAAACATCTCCTCGATACTGTTCGTCCTCTTTTCTTAGAATCATCAGTTCCCGCAAGATTTTGGCCTGAAGCTTTAGCCACTGCGGTTCACTTAATCAATCGCTTACCATCCTATCGCCTCACCAATCAAACACCATACTTTCATTTCTTTCGTAAAGATCCTTCTTATACCCACATGCGCATTTTTGGATGTGTGTGTTTTGTTCATCTTCCTCTGACTGAACGTACCAAATTAACTGCTCAGTCTGCCCAATGTGCGTTCCGTGGCTACACATCTCACTAAAAGGGGTATATCTGTTATGATCTTATGGTCAACCGTCTTCGCATCTCTCGAAATGTCACATTTTTCGAAAATCAACATTTGTTTCTAACCATTCCTCGGATTTACCATCATTTTCTCATCTACCAGATTTTTCTGACCCAATCTCTTCTCCACTCATTGTCTATATAAGGATGTTCCACTACTGCCTCCCCCTCCGGATCCCTCGCCGGCAGCTGATCTTGTTCCTGCTTCATCACATGATGCTTCATCTCCACTTCAGCTTCGATGCTCTACCCGTCTCTCTAAGCCTCCAGAAAAATATGGTTTCACTCACACATCCTTGTTTGCTACCCTCTCCTCCATTGCAATTCCTACTTCTTATTTATAGGCGGTGAAGCATGACTGTTGGCAAAAGGCTATGCACGAAGAATTAGTTGCACTGCAGGAAAATCATACCTGGGATATTGTTCCATGTCCCTCATCTGCAAAACCAATCGGCTGCAAATGGGCTTTTTCAGTCAAACTTAAGGCCGATGGCTCGTTGGATCGTTATAAAGCACGGTTAGTCGCACTAGGGCAACCGACAGGAATATGGCATCGATTATGAAGAAACATTTGCTCCAGTTGCAAAAATGACAACAATCCTACTGTTCTTGCCATTACTGCTTCTCACTCTTGGCCTCTTTACCAATTTGATGTCAAGAATGTCTTCCTTCATGGTGATCTCAAGGAAGAAGTCTATATGCACCTTCCCCAAGGAATTACGGGTGACTCGGTAGGAGACTGTGCGCGCTTACGACGCTCTCTTTATGGTCTTAAGCAAGCTCCGCGCGCTTGGTTTGAGAATTTTAGGGATGCTCTCCTTCATCTACAGTTCACTCAGAGTGCCTCTGATCCTTCGATGTTCCTTCATCGCTCCTCAAATGGGATTACTGTCCTCTTGGTGTACGTAGATGATATCATCATATCTGGGACAGATTCTGGCATGATCACCCATCTACAAGCATCCTTACATGAATCTTTTCATATGAAAGATTTAGGGCCACTCACATACTTTTTAGGCCTTGAGGTTCATCAGTCAGAGAAAGGTCTCATCCTTGATCAACACAAATATGCTATGGATCTCATTGAGACAGCTGGTCTTCATCACTCAACTCCCGTGGATACACCTGTTGAGGCCAATCTTCAGTTGGCGCATGATACGGGTGATCTTCTTCCTGATGCCACAATGTATCGCCATTTAGTCGGTAGCTTGATCTACTTGACCATCACTCGGCCCTATATCTCATATGCGGTGAATCTAGTTAGTCAGTTCATGACACAACCACGCCATCTTCACCTCGTTACTGTTCGGTGCATACTTCGATATGTTCTTCATACACCATCTCGTGGTCTTTTCTTTCCTGTGGGCAATTCGACTTCTCTCATTGCTTACTCAGATTCTGACTGGGCTGGTTGCCCTGATAGTCGACGGTCTACCACGGGTTGGTGCATGTTCCTAGGGGACTCGTTGATCTCATGGAAGTGTAAGAAACAAGATAAAGTCTCCAAATCATCCACAGAAGCAGAATATCTACTATGTCGGCCGCCACCTCTGAAATTTTCTGGCTTCAGGGTCTCCTTTCTGAGCTTGGATTTCCACAATCTGGCCCTACACCTCTCTATGCCGACAATACCAGTGCCATACGGATTACTGAAAATCCTGTCTTTCATGAATGCACGAAGCATATTGAAGTGGTTTGTCATTACATACGTGATAAATTTGTGCGTGAAGCAATTACTCTCCCTCATGTTCCTACCAGACTTCAAATTGCGGATATATTTACCAAGGGACTTCCTCGGCCACGACACCAATTCTTAGTTGGCAAATTGATGCTCATGGATTCACCCGCATCAATTTGAGGGGGGTGTCAAATGGGTTAGTGCTAAATGGGTCAGTGGGTCACAGCCCATGACAAATAAAGCCCAGACTTGTGGGACAAATCATCTCACGTGTACAGCCATGTAACTTTTATCTTTGTCTTATTAGGAGATATGATTAGATTATAATTAGATTAGAATGGCTATAATCTAGTTGATTGCTACAATCACTGTATCATGTATATCAACTATATTTCTATATAAAGGAGCATCGTGACCCTCAAAGGGATCATCGAATTCATAAAGTTATTTCTCTCTTCTTCCTTTGCTTGCTTTGACACATTATGTCCACATGTCTTTTGCAGAAGGGCACCGCCATAATATGTAGCTGACAGTTTCAACTTCAAGCTCACAAATGGGGCATAAAGGAGTTGGGACTATCCTCCGGTTAAAAAAAATTTCTCCTGTAGGCAACAAATTATTACAAGTTCTCCATCAAAAAATTTTAATTGTTCCCGGGACCGTAAGCCTCCAGATCTTCCTCCAAAAACATTGATAAGCTAAAGCTTGCATACTCTCCCCATTGCTATGTGCTAGTCTTTCAAATTCTAAGTAGTAGGCACTTCTCACCGAAAAACTGCCCATTTGAAGTGCCAACCCACACCATCTTATCCTTTTGCTGATTTGGACTAATAGCCAAGCTACAAATCTCAGCAACATCTTATTCGTTAAAGACATTTATATAATAAGCGAAAGATTCCACCATTTAGTGTTAGCATCAATTAACTGTTGGATACCGCGATCACTGAGAGGGGGGGGGGGGGGTGAATCAGTGATTTCTAAAAACAGGTCCAATTCAACAACAAAACAAGTCAAACCACACAATGACACCAGATTTAACGTGGTTCACCGAAAGGCTACGTCCACGGTTCAAAGACTGTCCGAACACCAATCCGGGACAGATCTGAATCTTATTTAGTCGCACCAACGACAAAGAGCACCAACCCTTAGTTTCAGATCGCACCAACTATCTAGGAAGCACCGACTCCCTTTACAATTTATCTGCACCAACAGATAGGATCACCAAACCCTAAACACCAAGCACCAACTTGATGTAAGAACAGAATAGAAGATAAATTCTGTCTACAGCCCTTCCCCTCTACAATTCTCTCTCTCTCAATCCCTTACAAATTGAAATTAAAGCATAAACAGCGAGACACTTAACTCATGACGAATCACCATCTTCTAGAGCATAATCTCGTCCACAATTGCTGTAGAAAACGTCACCACATCAGCACAACAGCAACACACACCAGCAGCTTCTTCTTTCTCTCAAGAACTCTCTAAAACTCTTCTCTATTCTTTCTCTCTTCTGGTGTTTGTCTATGAACGACCCAAGCATGCCTTTATATAGGTTTAATAACCCCTAATTGTATTCAAAACGGCTACAATTCGTTTAGAAAGATTCCCAAACGAAATAGATAACTGTGCTGAATTTTCGTGCAAAACTTCTAATTCTGCGCAACTCTGGTTCCCGTGCTCGGTCGACATCATGGCTTGCTCGGTCGACCGAAGACACTGACTGGAAATAGACAACTTTCGAGCTCGGTCGACATCCTGGGGTCCCGGTCGACCGAAGATACACTGTGTCACGAAAATAACTGAGAGGTGCCTTTTTCTGTTTCTGCAGGTTTCTTCTTGCTCGGTCGACCGCATAAGGAGCCCGGTCGACCGCGTGCTCTGCTTCAGGAATTCTGAATTCCTGACTGTTTCAATTCTGTTTCTTCTTTTCAGCTCTTTCAACACTAGCCTACTATCATCATGCTTGTGACAATGTGTTGACAGAATTCCAACTCAAAACAATACTTGAGATGCTAACTTCTTCAATTCGCCAAAAGACTTCTCAAGTCATCTCAAATTCCAACAATCTCCCCCTTTGGAATTGTTGGCAACACTATTGGAACTTCAACACTTTCAACTCCAGCTTGCAGCTCTTCCAAGTTCTTTTCAACACTTACTTGGAACCAATTCTGAAATTCTGAAATATCAACCATGCATTTTCAACAATCTCCCCCTAGCTTTCATAGCCTAACATCTCTCCTTGCTATCATAGCATAAACATCTCTCCCCCTTTGACAACAAGTCCAAAGGGACCAAACCGAGGAGCGAATAGGATATTCAATGAACGCATTGCTCCCCCTTTCAAGCACAACTCCTACGGTTTAGGAGAGTGAGTAACTCCTAACTTTTTCCGGAGATACTCGAAGACTTCCTTTGGCAGAGGTTTCGTGAAAATATCAGCCACTTGCTCAGTTGTTGGAACATATTCCAACTTGACCTCTCCATCAGCAACTTTATCTTTAAGAAAATGATAACGAATTGCTACATGTTTTGTTCTAGAATGTTGAACAGGATTCTTGGATATATGAATTGCACTCGTGTTGTCACATAGGATTGGCGTAGGATCCGTTGTAGGAACTCCTAGATCAGAGAACATTTGCCGCATCCATAACACTTGCGTACAACAAGTTGCCGCTGCAATATATTCCGCTTCCGCTGTCGAAAGGGATACTGAGTCTTGCTTCTTACTATGCCAAGCAACTAATCTTTCTCCAAGATAAAATGCGCCGCCGCTAGTACTCTTGCGATCATCTACGCATCCAGCCCAGTCGGCATCAGAATATGCAACTAGAGTGAAGGATTTGCCTTTGGGATACCAGATACCAAGCTCCATAGTACCTTTCAGATATCGAAAGATTCGTTTCACTGCTGTAAGGTGCGTTTCAGTTGGTGCTGCTTGAAAACGTGCAACCATACATACTGCTTGTAGAAGATCTGGTCTTGTAGCAGTTAAGTAGAGCAAGCTTCCTATCATAGAGCGATAGGTGGTATGATCAACGGACGAGGCCTTATCATCTTTGCTAAGCTTCGTGTTCGTTGACATTGGTGTGCTCACTGGCTTGCTGTCTTCCATATTGAACCGTTTCAGCATTTCCTTAATGTACTTCATTTGTGATATGAAGATGCCATGTTTCAGCTGCTGAACTTGTAAACCAAGAAAGAACTTTAGTTCTCCAAGCATTGACATCTCAAATTCTTTCTTCATCTCTTCAGCGAAATTCCTGCACATCTCCTCATCATTGCCACCAAAGATTATGTCATCAACATAAACAATGACAACCAGCTGTTTGCTTAACTCAGTTTTGACATACAGATTGCTATCAACCATTCCTTTTCCAAAACCGATCTTGCGGAGATAGAGATCCAGCCTTGCATACCATACCCTTGGCGCTTGTTTCAGTCCATAAAGAGCCTTTTCAATTTGCACACTAGATCTGAATTTTTGCTGATGAGAAAACCATCAGGTTGCTCAATGTAGACCTCCTCTTCAAGTAAACCATTCAAGAAAGCTGACTTTACGTCCATCTGAAATACCTTGAAGGTTTTGTATGCTGCCAATGCAAGAAACATACGAATAGTTTCCAGACGAGCCACCGGTGCAAAGGTCTCTTCAAAATCTATGCCTTCAACTTGAGCATAGCCTTTACAAACCAACCTTGCTTTGTTTCTAATGACTTGACCATCTTCATTCAGCTTATTCCGAAAGACCCATTTAGTGCCAATAACATTCTTATCAGTAGGTCTAGGAACAAGTTCCCATGTGGAGTTCTTTTCAATTTGCTCCAACTCCTCATGCATAGCTTTCAACCAACTTTCATCGAGACTGGCTTCAGCCACAGTCTTGGGTTCAATGGTGACACAAGTGAGTAATTGCTAACTACAACTTTGTCTAGTTTGAACGCCTGCCTTAGGATCTCCAATGATTTGATCCTTAGGGTGTTGCTTTACCCAAGTGCTGTGCTTCTTAGGTGAAGTATCTTCTGAGTCATCCTTTGATTTCTCAAAATCATTAGATTCAGCCATCTCATCATCAATCTCACTCGAGTCCTCATAAACTGGACTGTCATTATGAGTTGCATTCTTTGGTTCAATATTCTCATCTATTCTCACATCAGCACTTTCTATGATTTTTCTGGTTCTTTGTTAAGACACCTATATGCCTTGCTAGTAGAGGAGTAACCCAGAAATATACCTTCGTCAGCTCTTTCTTCAAATTTGCCCGGATTTTTGTTCGAGCCGTTTGATGTAACACTTGCTGCCGAAGACTTTGAAGTGCTTGACTGTTGCTTTTCTCCCAAACCATAGCTCATAGGGAGTTTTGTCTTCATGTGGCCTGATCAAGCATCGATTTTGAATGTATACAGCCGTATGAATTGCCTCTTTCCAATACTTGTCTGCCATCTTGCTTTCACTTAGCATCGTACGAGCCATCTCTTGTACGGTGCGATTCTTCCGTTCCACAACTCCATTTTGCTGTGGAGTTCTAGGGGCTGAGTACTGTCTTTGAATGCCATGATGTTCACAATATTTAGTGAACTCTTCAGATGTGAACTCGCCTTCCACGATCAGACCTTAAAAATCTTGATACGTTTTTTCCAATTGATTTTCAACCTGTGCTTTAAACACTTTAAAACGATCAAGTGCTTGATGCTTATGCTTAAGAAACAATACCCATGTCATACGAGTATAATCATCAATGCATAACATAAAATACTTATCTCCATTGGTGCTTTGAGTTCGCATCGGTCCACAGAGATCAGTGTGTACTAGCTCAAGAGGTTTCTTGGAATGATGCTCCTTTGACTTGAACATAACCCCTCGTTTGCTTTCCCTTTTGGCAAGAGTCGCAAATGGGATTGGAAGGCTTTTTCAACTTTAGACATGCCTCTTACAGCCTTTGAATTGCAAATCTTTGACATGTTATCAAAGCTTAGATGCCCAAGGCGTTTGTGCCACAACCAACTTTCCTCTGTCCGACTCATCAAGCAGGTCTTTTCAGCTCCATCTGACAATGTATAGAGATTTCCAGCAGTTCTTGATCCAGTTGCCACTGTTTTTGCCGTTGCTACTCTTCTTGATGGCAAACCCATTCTTTGTGAAGATAACTTCGTGACCCTTGTCACAGATCTGGCTCACACTAAGCAGGTTGTGTCTCAATCCAGACACATATAAGACTTCTTCCGATCTGATCTTGTTTTGCCATAAGCTGAATAACACCTTTTCCGCAGATTTTGGCACCATCATTGTTGCCAAACTTCACTGAACCGCCTTCATAGTGCTGTAATTTGATGAATTTTCTCTTTATCACCAGTCATATGGCTTGAACAACCACTATCAAGGACCCATGGTTCTGTCTTCTTTTGTGCATTGAATGCCGTTTGCACAATGAGAGATTCTTTGGGACTTTCTGCACTTTGCTTTGCTCTCCAAGCCTTGACTAACTTGGGTTTCGTTTCAACCTGAAATTTGTTAGCAATATGCAACCTACAATCCCTAGCCAAGGTCCATACTTATGACACATATAGCACTCAATTTTGTGGCTACTTAGGATTGAAAAAGGATTCCTAGTCACAAGTGGGCTGTTTTCTTACATAGAATTTGCAATCAGCTCCTTTTATGTCCAAACATATTACAATGAAAGCAATAACCATAGAATTTGTATCTTCTTTGTGGCTGGTTAGTCTTCATTACCTTTCTAACAGGAATGGACCTCCTTTCTAGGTTGAGTGGGCTTCATAGAGTTAGAAGGTGCAGTGACTTGCTTCACACACTCTTTCTTTTCAGGAGGTGCAATCTTAGAGGATTCACCTTTCTCAAATCCTAGACCAAATCTGAAGTGGGCAGGTCTTTGAACTTTCAGTAGTTCATTGAGTTTCATAGTCCCTTCAATCGCTTGGAGCGCTTTGAGTTTTTTTTGCTATTTCCAAATTTTCAGCCTTTGCTCTAGCGATCTCAGTTTCAAGTTTCATAGCCTCTTCCTTTTTTATACTTATTTGGTTTTCAAGGACTTCTACCATTCTTTTATATTCTTCTACTTGAGTTTTCAAAGCAATAATAGAACTTTCAGATTCATTGAGAAGTTTCAAATTTTTCTTACTTGATTTGCGTTCCATGCTTAGCTCCTCAAGTGCGGCTATGAGTTCCTCTTCAAGATTGACTTCAGCCTCCTCATCCTCTTCCGGATCTAGCTCTTCTTCTTCTTCAACAGTGACCATGAAGAGAGCTTCGGTTGATTCATCATCGTCTGAAGTTTCAGACGTGCTGTCATCTTGTTAGACATAGAAAGTTTTTAGCTTTGCCCCTTTTTCTAAAATTTCTCTTTCCTTTACTCTTTTCAGCATAAGAGTCATTATCATTGTCTTCTTTTAGGGGACACTTCGCAGCAAAGTGACCAATACCTCCACAATTGAAGCATTGTAAAGGGTAGCTTCCCTTTGTACTTTCCATTGCTTCCTTTCTTCAACTTTCTAACAAATTGAGCCTCAAGCTCATCATCATCAGAATCAACATCATGACCAGCAGTCTCTTTTGCCTTTTTCTGAACTTTGAAGGCCGCTTCTTTAATCAGATGAAGACGTTTTTCCTATGCGCATCTCATAGGCAGTAGAGAACCATGTAATTCATCCATGGAAAATGCATTCAGATCTTTGGCTTATCAATGGCTGAGACTTTTGAATCAAAACCGGGGAAGAAGAGATCTTAGAACCTTTTTTAACGATGACCGGCTCTTTAATCTCTTCCCCTAGTCCACGAATGTCATTCGTGACTTCATTCACTCGTTGCATATACGAGTCAACATTCTCGCTTTCCTCCATGCGAAGAGACTCGAATTGAGAGCGATGAGTTTGCAATTTGGCTTCTTTAATCTTCTCATCACCTTCATGTATGCTTTGCAACTTGTCCCAAATTTCCTTGGCTGTTTTGCATGCAATTACTTTGACAAGCTCGCTGTCCACAAGGCCACTAAAGAGTGCATTCTGCGCCTTGGAGTCGTTGTCTGCCAACTTCTTCGATGCAGTATCATTGGGTACGGTGGCAGCATTGTAACCGGCTCTGACAGCCTCCCAAACATCATAGCCAAGAGATTTGATGAAGGCTTGCATCCTAATCTTCCAAAAAGAGTAATTAGAACCATCAAACAGAGGTGCTTTCATATTCCCTGTATTGACCGCCATGTGATTTGACAAGAGATCACCCTTAGCGTATTAAACTGATCAAGGGAACCTCGCTCTGATACCAATTGTTGGATACCGCGATCACTGAGAGGGGGGGGTGAATCAGTGA
>WHSA01000191.1:0-30000 GCA_012931725.1 Litsea cubeba
AGCTCTATCGCCATTTACCATCCTCCTAGATAGGTCGGCCTCTGCAGGATGGCTCGTAGCGGGTGCTCGGTTAGGACCTTAATTATGTGGGCTTGGAAGTAGTGTCTGAGCTTTCGTGCTGCGCATACCAATGACAGGCGAGCTTTTCTCCGTGGTAGGTATCTTGTCTCAGCATCTAACAAGGTTTTACTGACGAAATAGATGGGTAGGTGTTGTTTTCCTTGATCTTTCTCAAGGCTGCACGGACCGCATGTTCAGAAACTGCCAGATACAGTATCAACTCTTCTCCTCAGCTAGGAATAGAGAGCACAGGGGGGAGCTTAGATACTGTTTGATCTGTGTTAGGGCCTCATCAAACGCTCGTCCCATATCTTCTCTGCCTTCTTTTTAGAGCGAGGAACATTGGTCGGCATTTATCCGAACTTCTTGATAAAAAACAATTTCAGGCTGCGAGCATACTTGTTAGCCTCTGCACCTCCTTTCTCGAGCTGGGTCGCTCTATCTTTTATACCGCCTGAATTTGGTCGGGATTTGCTTCGATTCCTCTCTAGGTTACAATGTATCCTAGGAATTTTCCCGAGCTGACACCAGATGAACACTTTGAAGCGTTCAACCTGAGCTTGTACCTTCGTAGGATATTGAAGACCGATCGCAAATAGTGCTTATGTGTAATCGTTTCCTTGCTTTTGACTACCATGTCATCAATGTAGGCTTCTACCCTTTTCCAAATCAGATCTTGGAATATCTTTGTTATCAGCCTCTAGTATGGCCCCCGCATTCTTAAGTCCAAAGGGCATTCTTTTATAGCAATAGGTGCCTTTTGGTGTTATGAATGTTGTTTTTTCCTGGTCGGCCACCTCCATTGCGATATGGTGGTACCCTCGGTACACGTCCAAAAAGCTCATTCGCTCATGACCTGCTGTGGAGTCCACTAGCTGGTCAATTTTTGGTAACTGGAATCTATCTTTGGGACAGGCTTTGTTTAGATTGGTAAAGTCCACACACACCCTCCATTTTTTGTCCTTCTTCGGTACGACCACTGTATTGGATAACTGATGGACCGCGCTCCTGCTTGGTTCTACCGAGGTCGGCGGACGTGGGAGTCCGTCGGGTCCGACCCTTTCGTAACCGGGGGGCAAGGGCGTGCATCAACATTTCTTTTTTTGGGGGTGTGCCAGATTTTCTATTTTTACTTGGAATTGCAAGTGGTGATCCGGAGATCAACCTTCGCAAGTAAAAAGGAAATCAACTTCTTTCAAGCTTTCCGTGCACATATATTTAAGAAAAGAGACATTTTCTTGATTTGCCGTGAAAGGCGATTTTTTTGGCATTTATAGCCAATTTTGGCGTTTATAGCCGATTTTTGGCGTTTATAGCCGATTTTGGCATTTATAGCCGATTTACAATCCTTATCAACAATGAAAGACAAGAATTGTGATTTTTGTCTCTTTTAAAAAAATACAAACTACAATGAAAAGCAAGAAAAGGAGGATCTAACTTCTCAGGAGATTGTGGGGGACTCGTTTAGATTGACGGTCGCAAGCCATATGTGGGCTTCGCCATCATCCATGCAGATGAGAACAGAGGATGCTATTGATTCGCTTGGCTTGGCTAAACCTCAGGTTTTTAGAGGACAAAGACCAAAAGGAGGTCCTATGTCCAATAAAAAGCCGAGTAGACGGGCTGAAAAGCCACATCTAAGCCATTGGAGGCAGGAGGAGAAGGCAAGGACCTTGGAGGGGGTACCCCCCCAAGGGACTTTTGTCACCTTGTAGCGGTGGCCGGTGTAGAACTTCCGCAGAGTTTTCTCTCTTTTCCTTCTCTGAATTTCTGTGCTTCTCTCTGTCTGTGTGTCTGTCTCTTTTTTTCGATCTGGGTTCCTTTGGAGTGCTCTCCTATTTATAGGCTCTTGGTAGCCATTTAGGAGAGTTTATGGGCTTTTAATGTCATTAAGCCGCATAATGGGAGGAGTTACAAAATTGAATTGTTTATTTTGTAACTCCTTTTTCTTGCTTCTGATTGGCCGGAGGAGATTGAGGGCATTTAATTCGCCTTTAATCGCCATGATGGGAGGAGTTTCATGGGTTAAATGTCATGAATCTCTTGACTTGTAACTCCCGAATGCTTGCTTCTGATTGGGCCGTCCAAAGAAATGGATTAATGACTGTAATAAAGTTAGTCAATTAATCGCATTAAGTGGTCGCCGAGCAGCTGAAGAGTCGCGGGCCGTGCCACGTCTTTTGGAATTCTTCTGTCGATGATCATCGATGGATCTTCATGTAGATCGACATCAGATGACCATGTAATTTCAGGTGTTTGTTGCCAACAGCGGGTCGGTGCCATCTGTCCTGTCGATTTCTCGATTGGTCGGGTGGAAAGCACACTTTTTTTGGTTGACCGGGTGGCGATCAATACTGTCTTCGATACTCTTGATGATTTACCCGTGTTTTGGATGGATGTCAGAGGACTTGGTGTCTCAAAAGCATGAATTTTGGAAAGTACCAGAGGCTGGGCTCCTCGAATCGCGAAAAAATGGCAAAAACCGGGGTTTCCGGGGCTTTCCCGGCGACCCCGGGGTCCATGGTCGCCGGCGACCCTGGCCCAGGGTCGCAGGGGTCTGCGACCCTGGGGGGGTTTTCCCCCTTTCGTGTCCCGTTTTGCGTCCGTTTTTGCTGTTTTCTGATTCTTTTTTCTTCTGTACTTTTCCTTGACATTTTGACCATTTATTGGCCTGATTTCTTTGTAGGAAACCTGATGAGAATCCTTGCATTTTATTTTGCAAAGTTTCCAATTTCCTGAGAAAGCCGAAGACTTTGTCGCGCAGAGTTGCCGATTTCCCGTCAGAAGCTGAAACTGGGTCAAAAGATGTCGGAATGACCTGAAATTTGGTGTGAAGCCTCCTGAGCAATAAATAAGACCAACCATAGGCTTTTGTTTGAGTTTCGAAGCCGTTTGGGGTCCTATCACCTGCAGACTTGCTTTTTGTCGCGATGAAGATGTCGCGGTTTGATGTGCGGTCAACCGATGTCCGATTGACTTGAAATTTGACAGGGAACCTATTGGAGTCATTTTAAGATGATCCATAGGCTCTGTCTTGGAAATCATGGTCCCGGAGAGCTTTTGTCGCCGAGAGCTCTTTTTCGGCTGTCGGAGAAGCGAAGTTAGGCCAAATGATTTTGAAATGGCCCGAAACTTCTTGTGTACTCCTCTTTTGGCAGTCTGGAAGAATCTTGCAGTTTTTGTTTGATTCTGACAAGATTTGATTTTTGGAAGCAGCATTACCTATTTATGGCAGGTTGCGACTTCATGTAGCTCTTTGGATCTTGAAACAGCAAAGTGACATTTTTGGTGTCAACAAATGCCCCCTCGAGGTACAGCGGCGAGTTGCTTAACTTTTGTAGTCGATGTGCCTCGAAGAGATTTTTGAAGGAGAGCCTGTGACTTGACCAAGAGTCTTTGAGCAGTCTTTCTTTTTGGTATTTGTAGCCTTTTGAGCTTCCAGGGGAATTTTATGGTAGTGAAAGGGATCACGTACCATCTCGAGGCAAAGTTTTGAAGATGACATCAGGGATGTGGATTTGGGTTTTGACCTTGTGACCTAACAGGCTATATGTGGCAGGTTAGGGGGTCGGGTTTGGTTTTGATCGTGTGACCCAACAAGCTGTATGTGGAATGTTGGGGATCAATTTTGGTTTTGATCTTGTGACCTAACAGGCTGTATGTGGCAAGTTAGGGGATCAGGTTTTGGTTTTTGGTTTTGGTCTTGTGACCTAACAGGCTGTATGTGGCAAGTTAGGGGACCAGGATTTGGTTTGATGGAATGTCAATTTCAAGATTTTGGCTCAATTTGGTAGATGAGGCTGGATGGTTTGATTTTTGGAAGCTCATGGGGCTTGGAATTTTCTTTTGTATGGTCGAATCAACTCAAAAGAGGCATGGAACCATTTTTGTATGCTCTTGGTAAGAGGGATTTCTCTTTGACTAAAAGCCCAAAATTTATTTCTTCTCTTTTTTTTTTGTGCCTAGGTGGTCAAACCTGGCTCATATGGGCTAACCCATGGGACCTTAAGCCTTTGAAATAGCTTAGATCTCATATGGTGTCATTTTTGTAAAGAATATCCAAAAATATCTCATTTGGATAGAGAATATCTAAGAATATCTTTACTTGGAGAGAATCTCTCATGATCCCTTTATTTTTGGGATAGAATATCTCAAGATATCTTTCTTTTGGGAAAGAATCCGTCATAGATTGGTTTTTTGGGAGAAAATCTCTCATTGATTTCTTTTTGGGAGAGAATCCCTCAAGATATCTTTCTTTTGGGAAAGAATCTTTCTAATTTCTTTCTTTCGGTTAGGTTACTAATTAGTAACACTTACCTCTTTCTTCTTTCCTTCTTTGGTTTGCTCTCCTCTATGAAAGCAAAGAGAAGGTTGGATCTCTTGCTCTTATTACTTTCTTTTGCAATAATCTCAAGAGGGCTTCAAGACCAAGAGCTTTTCTTCTTCAAGATCTTCAAGAGTTTTCTTCTTCTCCTCCATCAATGGCTTCAAGTAAGTTCTTCTTTTTCAAGAAAACTCCATTGTAGGAAAAAAAAAAAGTTCTTTCTTCTTTTTTTTTGTTTCTTTCTTTTTCTTTCTTTTTCTTTTTTCTTTTTTTCTTTTCCACGTGTTTTCCCCTTTTTTTTTTTTTACACGTGTTTTTTTTTTCTTTCTTTTCTTTCTTTTTTTTTTCATGTTTGTTTTTTTTTTTTTGTGTGGGCCGTACGGACAGATCCGTACGGATCTGGCCGTACGGCCACGTGGCCTGTGGGCCAGCCCCTCTTTTTTTTTTTCTTTCTCTCCCCTTTTTTTTTTGAGAGAGTTTCTTTTCTTTTTTTTCTTTTTTTTTTTTTTTTGCTCATCATGATAATGCATTTTTTTTTCGCAAATCTAGATGTTCATGCATGCCTTTAATTGTAAATTAAATTTGTAGCATGATGTGATAGCATACCTGAAAGTTTTTGCAAATTTGGGAACTTGGAGCTCGCAGTTGATGTTGAGCCCTTTCCTGATTTTGCAGAGACTTTTAGGTTTCGAAAGTTTGGAGTTTCGGAGCTCGTAGCGATGTTGAGCCCATCTTCAAGCTTTCTATTTCTTTCGGGATAGTTCCTTTTCTCGGAATTGCCCCGTCATCATGTCAAAATTTCGCCAGATTTTTTTTTAGCGAGATTCTGTCATTTTGATGTTTGATCTTTTTCTTTTCCATCCTTTTCAGGTGGTTCCTCCAGAGCGAACAAGGGTTAAAGAGCCTGCTACAAGCGTACCTCGTCGATCTTCTAGATCGTCTAATCCGGCCGTTCAGCAGGCTTTTGAGAAGGTCCAGTATGTTGAGAGAAATCTGGAAGAGGTGCGACTCCCTCAACAGAGATGAGATGAGGCAGCGACTGATCACTCTCAAGGGAGAGGAATTCTATAAGATCATGGTAAGCAGTCGTCCATGGGTGATGGAAGATCAGAGCGTTTTGCCCAAGCCTACCTTCTTCTTTGGTGATGCAGTCCCCTGATGACATGACATACCAGAGGAGATGTTTTCAGTTTTCCTTCACAGTAGATGGTGAGAAGAAGACTGTTACTACCCGGTCGATGTTTGATCGCACCGTCTCGATTCTGAGCCTTGCCCCCACGTGCCCTAAGAGGGAAAGATCCTCCAAGCTGGGTGAGAAGGACAAATGTAATCAAGACCGGGGTTTTTGTCGGCGGTTTTCCTGGATATACGGAGAGGTCGCCTGTTGACATGGACCTGTTGATGCCATCCAGCGGCTACCAGGGCTCTGATTATCCGTCGGTCGATTTGAGAAGACCGGTGGGCCTTGGTATTTTCAGCGGTGACGGCAGCAATTGGATCAAGCCTTTCCGGCTTCGTGGCCGCTTCAATGCTGACTCCGAGTGGAAGTCGTGGACTGATCGCGTCCTGCTGATTGGTGGCGCCATTTTGAAGGAAGCCGGGATTTTTGATGCGGTCCGCGCCTTTAGGGAGACCGTGATCTTTTCCGACGAGGCCTTCATGGCTACGCTGGAGTCATTCCTCCCACAAACCAATACCTTCGTTGTGACGAATGGTGAGATTGGTTTTTTCTTTGAAGGAGCTGAGCGCCATACTGGATTTCCCATCCTCGGCAAGCTCTATGAGGAGTTTATGCCGATTGACAGCGTCCTCGAGGGGCAGTCTGAGGAGTTCAGGCTTCTATACTTTCAGCTCGTCGCCTTCTATGATTTTTTGAAGGAGAAGGGGGGTTCGAAAGTTAGATCCAGCAGTTGGAAGAGTTTTTGCTCTTCATTCCCCAACTTTTTTGATAGTAGGGAGCCTTCTGATAACATGACCCAGGAAGCCGGAGCTCAGGATCCAAGTTCAAAGAAGATCTTGGCCATGCAAGAAGAGTTGAGAGATTTTCTGTGCAAGTACAAACGCCATATGTCCTGACATTGCACTGCGGAGAGATCTCGCTGTTTACCTCACTTATTGGCTTTGGTGAGGCTGTTTTTGCTGGAGGAGATGGAACGCACGTCAGGCCGCATTGTATTTTCCCGGCTTGTCAGATGGCGTTTGGAGAGCAGCTTGCTTTGGTGCCTGCTCTTTACTCCTACCTGTGTACCGAACTGCGGGCTGCTGCTTTTCTAGTTCGGCTTGGGCTTCCATGAATAGGGTATTTTCAGCCCATATCTTTTATTCGTGGTATGTATACCACTGTCCTGGCTTCCATAGGCTGGGTGCTGCACAGGATGATGATCCTCTGATGATTCGACTGGCTAAGGGCAAAGCCGTGTCCGAATCACTTTGTTTGCCCGCATGAGGATCCGACGGTTCAGGGACGTCGAGATGGGGCAATCTTCAGTAAAGCTTTCTTCCGGAGTTGCGGAAGAAGGCTTTTGATTTTGGTGCCTCTCGAGACTCTACCAGGGCGGGGGTCGGGAAGGCATTATTCTTTGACAAATGCAGAGAGAGAGTGGCTTTTCAGCATACGTGTCGGCACGATGGTGTACCGTAGACATCTTTTCGTCGATATCCAGCCGTATGTACCCTCTCGCTTTGCTTTGCAGCTTGGCTTTTCTCAAGGCGTTGTTGGAGCGCCTTCAAGCATGGTGAAGCGCTTTGGAGGCTTACAGGACGGGAGAAATGCATGGGCTTTCTATAGTGCTGAAGACACTACAGCCATGATTTCTTATCCTGTGTTGTTGACTTCCCGGACTGCCGGCTTTGCGAAGTGGTTCGCGGAGAGCTTCTCGGCATATCGGGGACTTTCCAGGAAGGAGCTTGATGTGAAGCTGGCATCTGGAAAGGGCCTTGGAAAGTCGGCTGGCATCCGGCGAGAGGAAGTTTGGGCCTTCCTTTCTGGAGAGAAGCACAAGATAGGCTTTCTCGGTGACCAGGGCGTCATCGGTTCTGAAGCTGTTCGAGAAATACCTGACGAGGCTTTGGAGCAGCTAGAACAGGAGGAAGCCGAACTTGGCGCTTGGATGCAGGCGGCACAGAGGCAAGCTTCCGTGGAGTCTACTGGCAAGAGCAGACCATCCAGTGATGAGTCAAGTGGGAAACCTGACTCTGACGGCGGGGCAGGTTCCTCTAAGAAGCGAGCCCGCAGAAGTAAGAGGAGGAGGAGTCATCATAGTAGCAAGGGGCAGCATGAGGACTCTCCTAACTTGGAAGTTCCTCTTACTATCAATGAGGATGTGCCAGTGGATGCTGACGAGCCTCCGGAGAAGAGAAGCCGAGAAGAAGAGACCGTCGGTGAAGGTATGATTCTTCCTTTTTCTCTTTCCATTTCTTTTCATGGTATTTTTTTCATGTTATGATTTGCTTCTTGTTTCTGCTTTTCTTTTTTTTTTTAGCAGAGGAAGACTTGGTGATGCCTGAGGTCCCAACCGATGAGGTGGTGATGGATCCTATTGAGGCACCTGAAGAAGAACCGAGGGACTCTGGAGTAGATCCAGAATCTCCAATTGGTACGACTTCTTTTGCTCCTTTTTTTTTTGTTTGTGACTTGGCTTGCTAACACACATTTTTTTTTTGTTGCCAGCTGACTTGCCACAGGGTTCTGATGACTTTGAACCATCGATGGACGCAAACGTTGATGATGCTTCCGATGAGTTCATGGAGGAAGAAAGTGTTCCGCCAGTCGTCGAAGAAGGTATTTTGTAGTTATAACTCTGATAATGATTTTCAAACAGGGTCATATTCATACCTTTTTGTGTTTCCTTTGCAGGCTTTGCAGAGGAGGATCCGTCGCTTCCAGAGCAAGAGATGCCAGAGGTTGATCCAGAGATAGAGATTCCTGGGACCAGCTCTGACAATATTGAAGAGATTCCTCGCGCTGAGATTCCTTCCCGAGCAGGAACAGCTTCAACTGGAAAGAGTTCTTTTGCTACTCTTCCAACAGATGATGATATGAGTAGCCGACCAACGGAGTTGGGCGAATCCTCAGCTGGGCCATCTCTTCTTTTTGCGAAGAAGGTGGTGATGCGAGTTCTGAGCTCTTGGATTGAGACTCTCTTTTCTGGGCACTTGGAAGCCGGATTTGGCATGATCCAGCATGTGCAGGAGATTCTCAGTGATGCTTGAAGAGGCTGGTCTGGATGTCACAGGTGCCAGGGCGATCGTTGATAGGATCATTGCACTGGGGTGACAAGTGGTTTGAGACCGTGAGTTTGGCTGATGACCAGTTCTTCAAGGAGATGTTCCTGGACCCTGCTGATAAGGCTAAGTCTGACCTGGATGAGGCTACAGAAAGCAGGAAGCTGGCAGTCCGAAAGAGGAACTTAGAAGAGATAGCCATCATCAGGCTGACACATGACCTCAACATCCTTGACAGGGAGGTCGATGAGGCCAGGAAACGTCTTGAGCATTTGCAGGCACAAGTCGCTGCCAAATGGACTGCCGTAGTAGAGGCTCGCGACAGGGAGAGTGCCCTGATTCACCAGGTTGCAGATGCCGAACGGGTTCTCCAAAGGAAATCTGATGAGGATGAACAATGGCAAACTGCTCGAGGTAAGCTTCCTGGTGTGAGAGAAGGGGTACAGCCCACTCCAGCATCTCATGGCAGGTTCCTGAAGAAGCGTGCCTTGGAATCCTTGACGGATGAGGCTAAAAGTTTGCTTGGGGAGCTGAACTCTTGGCTGGAGACCATTTTTGACTGAGCTCCTGTATATCATCCTTCTCTTTTCTCTTCTTTTTTTTTTGGTACCACTTGTATTTTTTTGGTACTTATTTTTTTGTAGTGCTTGTGAACACTTTCTTTTTTTTTTTTTGGTACCACATGTATTTTTTGGTACTCTTTTTTTCTTCTTTTTTTTTTGTTATCCCTACGCTCACTTGAATCTTTTTGTGATAAAAGCAATTGCTAAATGGGATGCTTTTTTTTTTTGTTATCCCTACGCTCACTTGAATCTTTTTGTGATAAAAGTAATTGCTAAATGGGATTTGATCAAAAGGTTGTCATTTTGTGAAAAATCTTTTGTCAAGTGATTGTTTTGGCATGAAAGCCAGGTTTTTTGTTTGTGGCATGGAAGCCAATTTTGGCATGAGAGCCAGCTTTTCTTGTGGCATTGATAGCCGAGTTTTTTTTTGTGGCATCTATAGCCAGTTTTGGTGGCATTGATAGCCGGTTTGTTTTGTGGCATCTATAGCCGGTTTTGTTTTGGTGGCATTGATAGCCGGGTTTTTTGAAATCCAAGTTTTTTTTTTTTGTTTGTTTGTGGCATTGATAGCCGGTTTTGTTTTGGTGGCATTGATAGCCGGTTTGTGGCATTTATAGCCTGTTTGTGGCATTTATAGCCGGTTTGGTTTTCAAAAAATGCAAGTATCGACTAAAAGTCGCCTCCCTGCTGAATGTTCTTGCAAGTATCGATGGAATGTCGCATCCTTGCTCATTCGGTTGCGAGTATCGATGGGATGTCGCATCCTCGCGGATTTGGGTGCAAGTATCGATGGAATGTCGCATCCTTGCTTTTCAAAAATTTTGGTTTTGCGGGTACTGACTTGATGTCGTTTCCCCACGATTTTTGAAATTTGTGGTTTTCTCGAACCTTTGGGTTATGGATATCAACTGAAATGTTGCGTCTCCACAGTTTTTTAGGTTTCTTTTTTTTTAAAAAACCTTTGAAATTTGGGTTGTGGATATCAACTGAAATGTTGCGTTTCCACGGTTTTGGATTTTGCAAGTATCGACGAAATGTCGCTTCCCTGCGATTTTGGAAGTGTCGAACGTGGTTCGCTTGCTTCCGATTTATGCGAGTATCGACTGAGCGTCGCTTCCTCGCGGTTTTTTGAAAAACCACTTTTTTATTTAAAGACACGAGGGTCATGAGTTTTGACCTAAAACCATTTTGACGGTAAAAGGCAGGGTGGACTAGGGTGGAAATCCCTGAATCCGGATTTTGTTTCAAACCATGAATTTTGGGTTCAAGGGTTGAAAATTTTGGTCAAGTTAGGGAAAGGTCCCTAAACTTGGATATATATTTTTGAACAATGAAACGATGAAAGTAAGCATTGTTTTAGATTTCTAGAAATTTCAATATTTGACATGAAAATTCTAAAAAAGGGTGGGTTTAGCGAGCGTGTACCTGGAAAACCGGTTTTGGCCATACAGGCATTGCTCTTACCCAGTTGGGTAAGTCTTCAAGGGTAGTACCGCTTTAAGAACTTGCCATTGATGGGCAGCATACATCTGTCACCTTCCATGTTTAGGAGTGCGTATGCGCCATTGGAGAAAACTTTGTCGATGACGTAGGGTCCCTCCCATTTTGGCTCAAATTTGCCTTTGGACTTGTGAGCGAAGACCATTGGTCTTTTTACCGCAAGAACCAAGTCATTCTTTTGTAGGCGCGTTGCCTGACCTTTTTATCGAAAGATCCTGCCATACGTGCTTGGTAAAGTTCAATGCTTTGTTGAGCTTCGAGCCGTCTCTCATCGAGATTGTCCAGCTCATGGAGTCGCAATTTGACATTGCTTTCTTGAGTCATGTCATTTTGCAACGATACCCTCAAGGAAGGAATTTGTACTTCCAAGGGCACGACAGCTTCGCATCCATAGACCAAGGAGAATGGTGTGCTATGGGTTGGTCCTCGAACGGTGGTTCGATAGGCCCACAAAGCTTCAGAAATTTTGTCGCTCCAGTCTCTTTTGTGACTAGAGACCATTTTTTTGAGGATTTTGCAGAGTGTCTTGTTGAAAGCTTCTGCTAACCCGTTTGCTGCCGGATTGTATGGAGTCGAAGGACAGCTTTGAATTTTGTATTTGTCGCAGAACCTGTAGAATCGATGATCCCGGAACTGTGGTCCGTTATCATGGACGAATCTTTTGGGTATACCGAAACGACAAATGATGTTGGTGCGTAGGAAGTGAAGGACTGATGAGGTCTTCATTTCGTTAAACGCAAATGCTTCTGACCACTTGGAGAAATAATCCGTAGCGGCGAAGATGAAGCGATGACCTTGCTTGAAGGGGGAGAAATAGGACCTATGTTGTCCATACCCCAGGCTTCGAAAGGCCATGAGATCGCTGTAGGATGCAGCCATTCTGGAGGCATGTGAATGTAATCTCCATGAACTTGGCATTGTTGGCAGCGCTTAGCAAATTGCATTGCGTCAGCTACCATGGTAGGCCAGTAATATCCTAACCTTTTTATCTGATCATAGAGCTTAGGTCCAGCCTGATGAGCTCCGTAAAGACCAGCATGTTCATCATTGTCGCCACTAGGGGCGCTTACAACATCTTTTCCCGAAGGATTTACATATGTAAAGGAAGATTGGTTGTAATTTTTGTGGTAGTCCCGGCCAGAGCGGGTGCCTCTACCAACTTCGAGAGCTTCTTGAGAAGGGTCTTCGTTTGGAAGATTGTCTTCAAGATCAAGAGGCTGTCGTTTTTCATTTGCTGAGGATGCATCAGCAGCAGAGTTACCATCCTCAGTGATTGTGTTGCATGGAGCATTTTCCGGGAACAAGTCCTGAACAGCATCCAGCAATCTTTCTTCTTCGTTGACTAATTCATCGTCCCAAGCATCAATGGCTGGGAATTCTTCAGTCAGGAAGGGTGTGAACTTCGAAGTCACAGTCTCAGGAGAAGAAACCTGAGAGGGTGTCATCTCAGTGAAAGTCACGTGAGACGAGGTGGCTCCAGAAGATACATTGCTAGGCGTCGCCGGAGTGTAAGTGCTCTCATCAGACGATGCTTCGGAAGAGCTATAATCCCGAATTATCACATTACAGGAAGCTCTGACGGGAGACGTTGCCTGATCGGAGTCAGACTCATCCTCGGATGTGAGAGGATCGTCTATCCAGCAATTTTCTCCATTTTCAGGAGTTAAGGAAGGATGTACCTGGTGGTCTTCAGGGACTTCAGGCTCTGGATTGCGAGGAGGCTCGTTGACGCGTTCTTGCTCTTGTTCTAGAGCGAGTCGCTGCAAGATCCTTGCATATTCTTCGAGATCAGGTATGGGAGCCGGATCTTCTTCTTCATCATCTCTTTGTGGCTCAACATTGTTGATTTCCACTGGAGTGATGAGAGGTGCTGGGTCAGCAGCATTTTCTTGTACAGCTTCTTGGTCTTCTTCATCATCAGACCAGGATCCTTGTGGCTGTAGGGGGTTATACCAGATTACTGGCATAAGATGAGACTCAGGAACCCATTCTTCATCGGAGAGATATTCTCCTGTTTCAAGGGACTCCTCCCACTCATCTGTGTAGTTGGATTCGAATCCATCATCGGTGTCGCTGGATTCGTATCCATCAATGGAGAATCCAACTACCGAATTGCAAGAGTATGATGCCTCCTGCATGGCTTCTTTAAATTGAGGTGGCATGAAATCACTGAGAGTGAATTTCCTTACCCCCTTTGAAGTCTCTGGAAGGGATGTTTTTGTTACCTCCAGTGAAGCGGTAGAGGAAGCCTCTGCCTTTTCTTTGACCTCTAGTTTTGGCTGGGTCTTCTCTTGCCGTTTGAGCTTGAGGAGATGTTTCCTAGCCTGCCTTCGCTGTTGAGCTGTAGGCTTTGTTTTCACGACCTCCCAATTTTCATCTTCCAGGAGATCGGGATGTACCCATATCGGTTGTCCGTCTGGTGTCGGGTAAGGAACCAGTTCCTCGGACGCTTCGATTGAGTTTATCACCTTGAAGGAAGTAGTGATCTTCTTCTTCGGTGATCTTGATGTTTGTCCACATGTCACCATGTTGACGGAGGCAGACCCATAGTTTTTGTCAAAGGTGATGACTCCGTTTTTCCACATCTCATTTATTTTCTCTCTCACAACGAAGCATTGATTGAGAGGATGCGAGATCATCTGGTGGTATGGACAGTACCGAGGATCGTTGGTTTTGCCAACATCACCCGGTCTTTTTGGTTCAGGCAAGGTGAGCTTGCCGTTTGCCACAAGAGCCCCGAAGATTTCATCAACATCTTCATCAAACGGTATTTCTTCTCTACTCGTTCTTTGAAGGCATCAGAGAGTTCAGGTCTCTTACCAGCAGCTTTGTTTTCAGCTTTCTTTGGTGGCTGAGGAGCTGACTTGGTCTGCACATTGAGGACCTCTTTCTTCTTTGGTTTAGAGGTTGCAATGGCGGTTGGCTCTTTTCTTGATGATTTCTGACTGTTGAGGTCTTTAATCACCGTTTCAGCTTCCATGGAAGCTTCTAGGAGTTCTCCCAGGTTTTTTGATTTGTTGCCGATGATCATGGAGCGGATTCTGGCTCTCATGTTGTTTCGGCAGATGTCGACTAGCGACGCTTGTGGCAATACATCAGAGCATTTGTATGCCATTGCTTTCCACTTGTGAATGAAGTCATATGTTGACTCATTCTCCCCCTGTTTTAGGCTGCACAGCTGAGCCATAGTAGCGGGGTGATCCTCACCTTTGAAGTGAGTCAGGAAGCGTGTCTCTAGCATGGCCCAGTTTTGGATTGAGTCCTTCGGCAGAGTGGAGTACCAATCGAAGGCCGTACCTTTTAGGGTACTTGCAAAGAGGCGGATCTTGAGTGCATCTTGATCCGCGATAGCTCCCGTCAGGATCTTGAAGTGGATGACGTGCTGTCTGGCTGATCCTTTCCCCGTATATGTTTGGAGAGTAGGATGCTTGAATTTGGTGGGGAACGGGACCGAGTCCATCCATAAGGGATATGGTGGCTTGATCCCATGCTCTTTGAGTATATCCTCTTCTTTTGCTTTGGCGAGGATACCGTCTACGTCCTTTTTGGTAAGGGCGCGTGACTCATTTTCTTCTCTATTTACCTCGTCGTCTTGATGATTCGGAGGAGGTTCATTGTTCGCCTGATTTTGGAAGGCGAGGAGAAGGTTTTCCATCAGAGTTTCAATCCTCTGCTGGCCCTGTTCCAACTGCTGGATGCGGGTGATCGCATCTTCTGGAGGTGGATTGCGGGGTGGTGGCTCAGAATTTGTAGCCAAGACATTCATCCTTCGTGATTCGAACGAAGAAACTGTCCTGGTGACTGAGCTGGGGCTCATTCTTTTTGAAGAGGAGCTTGAGGAAGGATCACTCTGCTGTCCTTTGCTTGAAGGAGCAGGGGATTCTTCTGAATGTCTTCTTGTCCTGGAGACGCTGCGGGTCATTGGACGTCGGACATGGATTTTTGTTGCTGATTTTTGGCGCCTTCTGGTTTTTCCAACCATATGGACGGCAGCAACTTGGTTGGGTCTTTCTTTTTCGACCCATTTAGGAGAGACTTGAAGTGTGAGAGGCTGGGTCCTTTGCTTCTCTAGTCTCTTTTGTCGGTACTGACGCGCGGCGGCGTATACGACGAGCAATTTGAGCTTCGGTTAGCTCTGACTGGGCTTTGACGATGAAGGATGTGCTCCCTCGGGCGCAGCAGCCGAGCCTGTCTTCTCTGTAGCTGGGCAAGGATAGGATGCAACCCTAGTCCTTCGCCTATTGCAGCGAAGCTTTGAATTTTTGAAGTTCGGCCCCTGTAGAGATGAAGGGTCGAACTGCAGATTTTGTAGGCCTTAGCAGGTGCTTGTAGAGGCCTTGTGATGCATGACTTGATTTTGGGCTTGTAGGAACAAGCCGGCTCATGCTGGGATGACTTGAGAGTCAAGTTGGAGATGGGTCTCTCCTCTTTCATGTAGGCAAGAGGATAGAACTGGTTCTCCTTGAGTGGGGCCAGGAATGCTGGCTTAGTGAATGCTTGGAACCTTCTTTGTTTTGGTGAAGGTTTTGGGGACCAAGTCTTGGGAGTAGACCTGGTTGTTTGCAGGTTGAGGCTTCGTGGGGCTGCCACGGGCTTCAGGCCTTCTGGTGCTCGCCTTTGGTGTCACGGTAGTGACACGTTGAGAGGCGAGTTTCTGCTTCTTGGAGGGAGCAGCTTGTTCCTCAGGAAGTGGGAATGGTCCCAGCGTCCCAAAGACGATAGTCCGGGGAGTCGAGGTCGACCCGGAGTTCACAGAGTTGCCGAGGGAGTTGACACTTCGGCAGCTGATGGGGCGCTTGTAGGTGCGCGTGGCTTGCTTCTGTTGAAGCATGAGTTGGTGCTTGTTTTCGTCGAAAGTTATGGTTAGTGAAGCTACCATTGTTAGTTTTTTCGAAAATTTCTGAAACAAGACCACATCCATTAGTAATCACAAGAATATAATGATCATAAATGGGAAGTTCTATGGTTTCGTCTTTTCAAATTGCTCGAGATAGATGACCCAAGCAATATGAGGAAGGCAAAATGCCATAGAAGGTACAATTGTTCTGATCGCAGGTATGGTAAGCCCGGAATGGGCATCCCAGTGACTGCTAGAAGCAATTGTGAACTTAAATTCAACTTATCGAGAAGCAGAGCTTGCTTGAGGTAAGAAGAATATAAAGTTGGAGTTACAAATGTGCCGGTCGCAATACAGTAGACCCTGAAAGGGCGTACTAGTACCGCTAGACACAAATGTTTTGAGACCGCATCTATGAGATGAGATTCTCTGTTTTGAAAGGTCAAGATTGGATTCATCAAAGAGAGCAGATGGTATTCCAATCTGAACACGGGCTCAGCGATTTCCGCGAGCGCCAGTGCTCAGAAAGAAATGAACCATGATTTCTCGGATCTGAATCTAAAAATGACGAGTTTTTTTTTTTTTGAAAGGCCAATATCGGGTTCATCAAAGAGAGCAAAAGGTACTCCAATCTGAACACGGGCTCAGCGATTTCCGCGAGCGCCAGTGCTCAGAAAGAAGAAGACCAAGATTTCTCCAATCTAAACCCAAAATGACGGAAGTTTTTTTTTTGAAGATTTTTGAAGATTTTTTTTTTTTTTTTTAAATCTTTTTTTTTTATTTTTTTTATTTTATTTTTTTTTAAGATTTTTTTTTTGAAAATTTTATTTTTATTTTTTATTTTTATTTTATTTTAAAATTTTATTTTTTTGAAAAATAAATTTTATTTAAAAGACGAGAGAGTACACATAGGCCTCCTAACCCGGTCTTATGAAATCTTGATTGATAGAATTGCATCCAGGTAAGGGTAGGATTACTTAATGAACCCGTTTGGAGGACCCTTGCCTAGAACAGTCAAGCTGTCTCCACACTCTGGACAAGGCTTTTCTTTGAATCAACCATGATCAAAGAACCACAGTTGGTTTAACCTTAGTGGTCTATGTCTTTTTTTTTTTATATATTATTTTTTTATTTTTATGTTTATGAATTCATCGAAGAGAAACAATGGCCCAAAACCTTAGTCGAACAGGCTCAACATTTCTGCAAGCGCGATGAACGATAGGAACGGATCAAGGTTTCTCAATTTTGAATCCAAATGAGAAATCTAAATTTTTTTTTTTTTTATATATATATATTTTTGATTTTTAATGAACTCATCGAAGAGAAACCATGGCCCAAAAACCTTAGTCGAACAGGCTCAACATTTCTGCAAGCGCGATGAACGATAGGAACGGATCAAGGTTTCTCAATTTTGAATCCAAATTGAGAAATCTAAAATTTTTTTTTTTATATTATATATATATTTTTTGATTTTTAATGAACTCATCGAAGAGAAACCATGGCCCAAAACCTTAGTCGAACAGGCTCAACATTTCTGCAAGCGCGATGAACGATAGGAACGGATCAAGGTTTCTCAATTTTGAATCCAAATTGAGAAATCTAAAATTTTTTTTTATATATATATATTTTTTTATTTTAATGAACTCATCGAAGAGAAACGATGGCCCAAAACCTTAGTCGAACAGGCTCAACATTTCTGCAAGCGCGATGAACGATAGGAACGGATCAAGGTTCTCAATTTTGAATCCAAAATTGACAAATCTGATTTTTTTGTTGTTTTTTTAATTTTTTTTTTTGAAAAGAGAAAGAGTGGAAATAAATTCAAAGAATTAGAAATTTCCAAACAAAAAATCTCATCTCATTTTTTTTTTTTGCAGAATTCAACATAGGCCACCAATTATATAGTAGCCAAGGAATCGAGAAAAGAAATATAAGCATAGAGCAAAATATATGATATGCAAATATTTCATTTTCTAGCATCGTGTTCTCAAATAAACGGGTCCCACCGGGTGGGCCAGCATGATGGACCGCGCTCCTGCTCGGTTCTACCGAGGTCGGCGGACGTGGGAGTCCGTTTGATTCCGACCCTTTCGTAACCGGGGGGCAAGGGCGTGCATCAACATTTCTTTTTTTGGGGGTGTGCCAGATTTTCTATTTTTACTTGGAATTGCAAGTGGTGATCCGGAGATCAACCTTCGCAAGTAAAAAGGAAATCAACTTCTTTCAAGCTTTCCATTGCACATATATTTAAGAAAAGAGACATTTTCTTGATTTGCCGTGAAAGGCGATTTTTTTGGCATTTATAGCCAATTTTGGCGTTTATAGCCGATTTTTGGCGTTTATAGCCGATTTTGGCATTTATAGCCGATTTACAATCCTTATCAACAATGAAAGACAAGAATTGTGATTTTTGTCTCTTTTTAAAAAAATACAAACTACAATGAAAAGCAAGAAAAGGAGGATCTAACTTCTCAGGAGATTGTGGGGGACTCGTTTAGATTGACGGTCGCAAGTCATATGTGGGCTTCGCCATCATCCATGCAGATGAGAACAGAGGATGCTATTGATTCGCTTGGCTTGGCTAAACCTCAGGTTTTTAGAGGACAAAGACCAAAAGGAGGTCCTATGTCCAATAAAAAGCCGAGTAGACGGGCTGAAAAGCCACATCTAAGCCATTGGAGGCAGGAGGAGAAGGCAAGGACCTTGGAGGGGGGTACCCCCCAAGGGACTTTTGTCACCTTGTAGCGGTGGCCGGTGTAGAACTTCCGCAGAGTTTTCTCTCTTTTCCTTCTCTGAATTTCTGTGCTTCTCTCTGTCTGTGTGTCTGTCTCTTTTTTCGATCTGGATTCCTTTGGAGTGCTCTCCTATTTATAGGCTTTTGGTAGCCATTTAGGAGAGTTTATGGGCTTTTAATGTCATTAAGCCGCATAATGGGAGGAGTTACAAAATTGAATTGTTTATTTTGTAACTCCTTTTTCTTGGCTTCTGATTGGCCGGAGGAGATTGAAGGCATTTAATCGCCTTTAATCGCCATGATGGGAGGGAGTTTCATGGGTTAAATGTCATGAATCTCTTGACTTGTAACTCCCGAATGCTTGCTTCTGATTGGGCCGTCCAAAGAAATGGATTAATGACTGTAATAAAGCTAGTCAATTAATCGCATTAAGTGGTCGCCGAGCAGCTGAAGAGTCGCGGGCCGTGCCACGTCTTTTGGAATTCTTCTGTCGATGATCATCGATGGATCTTCATGTAGATCGACATCAGATGATCATGTAATTTCAGGTGTTTGTTGCCAACAGCGGGTCGGTGCCATCTGTCCTGTCGATTTCTCGATCGGTCGGGTAGAAAGCACACTTTTTTTGGTTGACCGGGTGGCGATCAATGTTGTTTTTGATACTCTTGATGATTGACCCGTGTTTTGGACGGATGTCAGAGGACTTGGTGTCTCAAAAGCATGAATTTTGGGAAGTACCAGAGGCTGGGCCCTTCGAATCGCAAAAAAAATGGCGAAAACCGGGGTTTCCGGGGCTTTCCCGGTGACCCCGGGTTCCAAGGTCGCCGGCGACCCTGGCCCAGGGTCGCAGGGGCCTGCGACCTTGGGCCTGCGACCCTGGCCCAGGGTCGCAGGGGTCTGCGACCCTGGGGGGGTTTTCCCCCTTTCGTGTCCCGTTTTGCGTCCGTTTTTGCTGTTTTTCGATTCTTTTTTCTTCTGTACTTTTCCTTGACATTTTGACCATTTATTGGCCTGATTTCTTTGTAGGAAACCTGATGAGAATCCTTGCATTTTATTTTGCAAAGTTTCCAATTTCCTGAGAAAGCCGAAGACTTTGTCGCGCAGAGTTGCCGATTTCCCGTCAGAAGCTGAAACTGGGTCAAAAGATGTCGGAATGACCTGAAATTTGGTGTGAAGCCTCCTGAGCAATAAATAAGACCAACCATAGCTTTTGTTTGAGTTTCGAAGCCATTTGGGGTCCTATCACCTGCAGACTTGCTTTTTGTCGCGATGAAGATGTCGCGGTTTGATGTGCGGTCAACCGATGTCCGATTGACTTGAAATTTGACAGGGAACCTATTGGAGTCATTTTAAGATGATCCATAGGCTCTGTCTTGGAAATCATGGTCCCGGAGAGCTTTTGTCGCCGAGAGCTCTTTTTCGGCTGTCGGAGAAGCGAAGTTAGGCCAAATGATTTTGAAATGGCCCGAAACTTCTTGTGTACTCCTCTTTTGGCTGTCTGGAAGAATCTTGCAGTTTTGTTTGATTCTGACAAGATTTGATTTTTGGAAGCAGCATTACCTATTTATGGCAGGTTGCGACTTCATGTAGCTCTTTGGATCTTGAAAAAGCAAAGTGACATTTTTGGTGTCAACAATAACCATTTGGGGTAGTGGACCTCTCGGATTGCATATGCCTCTAACAGCTTGTCAACCTCTTCACAAACCGTTGTTCGGCGCTCGGGCGCGAGTTTTCTATGTTTCTGCATTATCAGCTTTACCCTTGGGCCCGCGCCTAGCTTGTGACTGAAACCTCTGGATCGACCCCGGACATTTCATATGGAGTCCAAGCAAAAACATCGGAACTCTGATCAAGGAACCGAGTCAAGCTCTCTTGTTCTTCTTCAGTCATTGAAGCCCCAATCATCCAGTATCTTTCCGGATCCCCTCCATGCCCTGCAATTCTTTTCAGCTCCTCCATTGCTGGATTGGTCAGGTCGGTACATGGCTCTCCTTTTTCTATCCGACCTGACTGTGATTGCTATTTGAGGTCGTTATTCCTGCCTGGACATAAATCTTCATCATCGGCCTTGTTTGCCTTTCCTTTTATTGCTGCGATCAGACAGCTTCTAGAGGTTGCCTGGTTTCCTCTGATCTCCATGGTCCCCTTCAGGGTTGGGAAGTGTAGCCTTTGGTGAAAGGTTGACAGCACCGCCCTCATACGATGAATCCATGTTCGCCCCATAATGGCATTATAGGGAGATGGCACATCTACCACTAAAAATTCCACGTCTAAGCGAACAGGACCCATGCCGACCTGCACGGTTATAACGCCCATGGGCTGCACAGCTTGGCCGCTGAATCCAAATAGGGGTATCGAGGTCGGCTTTATTTTTGAGTGCTTTAGGCCGAGCCTCTCGATTGCCTGGCATACATTATTTTCGAGGAGCTTCCCGGATCTATGTGCATTTTTCGCACATCATATCCCTGTACTTGTAGAGTTAGTACTAGGGCATCATTGTGGGGTTGAACCACATCTCATAAATCTTCATCTGAGAACAAACTCTTCGTCTTCCCATGCCTAGGTCTGCAAACTAAGCTTGGCTCAGCACTCATCTGATACACCTATTTCAAGTGTGCGGCCTTCTTTCTTTGGGTCCTGGCTGATTCGGTCGTCACCTCTGCCGGATTAATTGCCCCATGCACCACATCTAGTAGCCCCATAGGGCCGTCTTCATCTGCGATGTTCTTAATCTCCTTCTGATCCGAGCTCCCCCGGTTCTTCTTAGAGAGTATGTCTTCTACATACTCTTTCAGATGCCCTTCTTGGACTAGGTCTTCCAAATGTTGTTTGAGCATTCGATAATTTTCTGTTAAATGGCCATTCTCCCGGTGATAAGTGCACCAGAGGTTGGAATTCCGACATCCGGGGTCGCTTACCATCTTCGAAGGCCTTTTAAAGAAGGGTTTGTCCTTAATCTGCGTTAAGATCCTATATATTGGGTCCTTGAAGACCGTATATATACATTCAAAAGCCTCCTTTGCGAGTTCGGCATGACACGTTCTCCTATCAGTCACCTCCCCGAACTCCCTTCGTCTTTTCCTTCTGGGACCTTCATCCATCGGGCAAGTCCACCTTGGCTCAATTGCTCCCATGTTCTCTTCCAATTTGTTGAACTCTTCGATTCTTTCCATTAGCTCTCCTTGCGTGGACGGGGATCGCTTAGCCAGTGATTGGCGAAGCTGACTCTCCTTTGATAGCTCTAGCTTGAAGGTGGCCACCGCCACTTGTTCATTACTTCCCTTTTCCTCATTATAGAGGAGCTAGTAGTGAGCACTAAACTCCTTTAGGCTTTCCGCGCTTTGCTTTTTAAGAGACAACAATGCCCCAACATCCTTTGGCTGCTTGGAGTTTGTGACAAAACTGGTGACAAAAGACCCTGCAAGCTCCCGGAAGCTGTGGATTGATCTTGGCTTAAGGAGGGAAAACCATTTCAATTCTAGATCCCCTAAAGTTAAGGGGAAGACCGTGCACATCAGCAATTCATTTCCGATCCACAGTGCCATGGAATGTTGGAAGTGCTGAATTTGTCGGCAGGATCAGAAGTTCCATCATAGATCCTTAGCTTGGGGGTTGAGAATTACCGAGGTAGATCCGCTCTCTCTATCTCCCTTGAGAAAGGTTATTCGAAGTTGTGCGCACCTCCCAATTATCTTGCTCGGGCTATAGCCTCTTGTTGGGGCCTCTGGTTTGCTAATGCCTTCTCGATGAGGGCCTGTACGTCTTCCTCGGCAAGCGCCCTTGGATTGGTTTTCTTCCTTGGAACCCCTCCGTTTTTAGCGCCCTGTGTTTAGACTTCGATCTCCTCCTCTCTTCGTGGTCGGGAGCTCGAAGTTCTAATCCGTTCATCTCCTGCTCGGGCCTTAGCTCGGAGTCCGCAGGCTTTTGATTTAGAATGGTGACTTCTGGGTCCCCGCACAACCGTGCTACTTTGACGCTCCATTCTCCGGGTTTCACGAGCAATTCTTGAGCGTTTCCGAACATCTTACAGACTTGGGAGCTTCCCTGCGCCTCTTTTGCGGCCTCCAATTCCAGCAGCAAATAGTTGATCTCCTCCTTTTACCGCGTTACTCCCTCTGTCATATCTCGAACAGCTTTTTTGCAAGATTTCTTCAGGCGAACATATGCGTCCAGCAGTGGAGCTCGTATCGGCCGGGTGGCCATGGCCCTGCCTCTGTTTGGGTTCTCTTTTCAGTTTATCCACGGATGGTGAGTTTATGGAATGGCTGGGGTCAACACGGTAAACTTCTGACTGGATCCGTCCTTTCTTGTCTGGAAAGGGGACGGTCCGGTCGCTATCAATATATGGTACATATTCAACATCTACACCACTGGAGTGGTTGGTTATAGGATCCTTCCCTGAGCGTCTTCGTCGTTCCTTATCTTAGGTTCCCTCTATTTGAGACGGAGGTCATCCAACTTGATGCTGCGATCCTAGAGCATGCTCTTGATCCGTCATGTCTCTCAGCAAGAAGAAGCGTCAATGGGTGATTTCCCTCCTTCGCTTCCCACAGACGGCGCCAATTGTAAGATCTGGTTTTGAATAAACCCAGGATAGGAGGTCAGCTTGGCTTGTCGATGGCGAAGTCGACCTTCCTTTGCTTTCGTATCAAATCTCTTTCCCTGAATCACAGAAATTCACCGTGAGAGTTCGATCGGATGGTCCAACAGAGGATTCTCCGATGATAAAGTTAGACTTCGAAAAAGTCTTTGATTAGTTGTCTCTCTCTTTGATAAAAATGTGCGTACCTCTTCATCTGATTATTTTTCCTTTTAATACTTTCTCTTTCCCTAGATTCTCTCCCACCACATGCACACGTTCTCTACCTTCTTCATGATAATCTTGTAACTACCAGACCTTAGGTCGTGGGACTTTTTGAATCTGGGAATTGACCCCTCAATAACTGCTCGTCGGCAGTTACTGATTCCTACTCCATTGTTTGAGCTGGATTAATGGTTTAGACTGGGTTGATCTTGACCCAAACTTGACCCTTTATCAATTTGAATTTTCCCCTCATGGGTGGTATAAATTTATCTGATTACAAATCAATACAATGATAATAAAAAAAGAAAGAAAGAAGGAACAAATTGAAGATAATGGCATCCATTTTGGCTTTCTTTATTCACATTCATCATTGAATCCCTAGCCTACAAAATGGCCCTCAAAGAGCATAAACGTCAACATTAAGAACAATAAATCATTTAAAATTTAAAAAGAAAAAAGAAACTTACTTGTTCACCATCTGAATATGGAAAATCTCTTCTAGAGCTCGTAGTGCTCTCTGGTAAGCATGACTTTACTCTCTGTGACTGAGCTGCTGCTGGGATGATGTTCTGCATTCCTAGAATTTATAAGAATTCAAACTACAGCAAATGTACTTCGGCAAGGTTTATCATTGTCTTGAGGTCCCATTTACTATTTCCAGGAAAAAGAATATGTCCAAGATGTTAGGATAAGCACTTACCATTTCGACACCACCATTGTTCTTCTTCTCAAAAGATATAGAATCCGTTCTATTTAGTAGCTTCCTTTTGTGCAAGGATCCAATTCCACAAAGAGAGTCAGTCCTCGTGCTCCTCCTAGAAAGTTGTTTCGTAGTGACCTTGCCCTCATCCTCCAATAGCTTGCAGCCCCATGTGTACATGACATATTTCCTCAACATGTTCAAAGGTAAAGAACCAATAAACAGTTCAATGCAACGCAAAAAATATCCATTGTTTAGAAAGATAAAATATTGACATAGTTCATTTGAAATGTATACCTTGTCCCAATGTAACTGAGCACTCTTCTGACTTCTAATATTTCGCAGGACTCTATCTTCATTGCGAAGCTTCTTAACTCTTCTTTCACACTACAAATGGCATTGATTAGATATTAGCAATCATTACTCAAATTATCCTTGTCCAACCGTAAAAATAAGGATTTCAAAACAAGCGACGGTCGCGATGGCTGCAAATCACACTGTATCAGTTCTCAAGCTGGCCGTGACACCCACCATGATCACAATTTTCAACCATGGTTAGAGGAGAATATTTTTTCTCCAAATACGATATAGGAAGTACTGAATGTGTTCCCCTTGTTCCCCACTTCCCCTTTTGTCTCTCACCGATGAGCTAAGTAAGGGGTCATTTGTTTCACTGCATTTACATATGTAAATGACTTATGTGCAAGCAGTGGCGGACCTACACTTATGGAACCCGGGGCGGGTGCCCCAGGTTGATTTCGAATTTGCCCATAGTTTAACTTGGTCTTACCTGTCCCACATATATCTCGCCCCACGTCTAAACATTGTGATCGCCCCATGTTATAAAACCTTAATGGCTGAAAGTGCCAGATCGTCATGCCTTTCTCTTTCGACATCTTCTTTTTACTGAGAGTTCGAGATCATCTTTGTGCTGATCGAGCTTCTCGTTGCCGGTCTTCTCATGGTTAGTCTCTCACCAAATAGCCATAAATAAGAAAATCTCCCTCCCTCCTCAGATTTAGAATAATCCTAATCACTCTATGCCCAAATCTGAGCTGTTAATCTCCAAATCCTAATTTCAATACCTTAATCCCCAAACCCTAATCCAAACCCTAAGCCCAAAATCACCTAATCTAACATATATACAAGTCCGAAGATCACCAAATAACCATTGGGCACACTTTAATTTTCAATTCACAAATAAATCAGGCCTTAGGATTCATATGTTTGATAACTTGAGTTAGATTTAAGTGGAAATTTTTCTTCTTTGCCATGAGCCACGACCAACTATAGAGAATTCTTTTTAGAGCTAGGTAAGTGCAGACAACCAAATTTTCTAGATCGAAATAGAACTCATTTGGGATGAATTGATGATCACCTGAATTTGGGAGGGGCAGTTGGAGGGCCCTTCAATTAGGCAAGAGAAATGAGCATGGAAAAAAGTTTTGTGTCTATTTAAATGTAATACATTTTCTTTTTGATATTTTTAATGTGAAAAAAGTTAGCAAAGTTGAACAAAAATTTTGCTCCACCTAAACAAAAATCCTGGGTCCGCCATTGAGTGCAAGGGCTACACCCATGTCAAGTTTGTTTGCAAGATTTACATATGTTGATGTAAATTTGGTGTGTATTTGGTGTGAGAAAGTGCAGACAATTTTCCACACCTTAGGAGGTGTGAAATGGAATCACAATGAGGCCTGGTTTTGCGATGCTACAGTGTATTAATGACCATCACACCTTTTTATTTTTCTTAATAAAAGTGGGCCCCTAAATCATGATCCGAACTGTTAATCCTGTTAGGAAGGCCAAAAACGGCTATGGTACCAAATTTTAGTTGTTGGATCATCAAAGATCTTGAGAAATTTATGAAAAAAATTAGACTGTTAGATCTTCATTTTTGGACTTTTGTGGGCCCCATTTTCATGATCCGAAAATCTAATCCTCTTTAGAAGGCCAAATACGGCTATGGTTCAAATTTCAAGTGTTGATTCAACATAGACCTTGAAAAAATCTTTGAAAAACATATGACCCATTGGATGCATGCACTGTTGCTACAGTAAATTTCATGAGTTGACAAGGCGGTGTCTTTTTTCAAATTTTTGAATCATCTGGGCCTCTAATGGGAGATCTGAATTCTGAACTATGCACCCTCTTCATAAGGCCAAAAATGGCTAGTGGCTCAAATTTCATCCGTTGATCCTTCATGGATTGCGAGATATTTGAAAAAGAGCCCATTGCATTTGATCTTCAATTCTGATTTTTGTGAGCCTCTTTTTTCCACATCCGACCCGTTGATCCTCTTCAGAAGGCCAACAATGGCTAGTGGATCAAATCTCATCACTTGATTCATCCTGGATTTTTCAAAATTTGTGAAAAATTATAAAACACATGTGAAGCGTTGGGTGCACTCAGATTCACATTTGAAGAAGTGTGAAAATGACAAACAATGGATTGTGTTTTACATGTGACTCATTTGCATATGAAAACAACTTATGTGAATCATTTACACATGTGGACCATTTTCATATCACATGTGAAATTGACAAATGACCTCTAAGTGGGTGTCACTTCATGCAATTAGCACAAGTACATTGATAATATTTCTTCCAAGACACTTTTGGACCGCTCCAAAATCAAAATCTCTTATCAAGGAGAAAGAGTATCTAAACCTGCCAATCCACCGGCAGCTTAGTTGGCGAAGCACCTCTCTTCCACAAAAACAACCAGGGATCAATCCCTGTCAGTAGTACTGATGGTGAGGGAATTGTGTGAGGATGTATGGGCAAGTTAAGCAAACTGAACATGGAAAGTAGAATAGGAGCAAGAGAATGAAGCTAAAAAAATGTGGACAATATAGAAAAGACTTTTTTTTTAATGTTTCTACAGGACACAGTCAGTATTCCATCATTAGCAGAAAGTGATAAGCTGCCTCGCCATTATCTGCTTAGGTCCCCCATCGGCCGTTTGGAAATTCTAGTCTAATTAATAAGAGCTAATTAGATTAAGGTATGAAACAAAAGGTCTAATTTTTAAGTTTTTATGTAAATCATAAAAAAAAACTCTTATTTCATGAGGGGGGTAATTTGGCTCCACCTTTTAAAATTACAACATAGAACCCACCATTAGCTTCATTTTGAAAATTTTATAAGGTCCTTTTTTGTCTAAAAAAATTATAAATTTTGCATTGTCCACCTCCATCCACTTTAGCTAAGAAAGCTTTTAACCAACCCCCCCCCCCCCCCCCCTCCGCCACTGTTGACACCAAAAATGTCACTTTGCTTCTTTAAGATCCAAAAAGCTGCATGAAGTCGCAACCTACCATAAATAGGCAATGCTACTTCCAAAAAATCAAATCCTGTCAGAATCAAACAAAAACTGCATGATCTTTCAAGATAGCCAAAAGAGGAGTACACAGGAAGTTTTGGGCCATTTCAAAATCATTTGGCCTAACTTCGCTTCTCCGGCAGCTGAAAAGGAGCTCCCGGCGGCGACAGCATCGGAGACACCAAATCTTCGATCAGAGCCTGTGGATGGTCTCAAAATACATCCAAAATGCTCCACGTCAAGTTCCAAGTCAAACCGACAACGTTTGACCCTACATCAACCCTCGAATAACTAAATCAAGCCTCTCGGCGGCGAGAACCACTGAAGCCATCACTCATCAGAAAGAGCACATGGACGGCTTCAAAATGCTTACAAAGGGCTACACGTCAAATTTCAGGTCATTTCGATAACATTTGACCATACTTAGGCGCTCGGAAGCCAAATCAAGCCTCTCGGCGGCGAAGCTTCCCGGGACCATGGTTTCCAAGACAGAGCCTATGGATCATCTTAAAATGACTCCAATAGGTTCCCTGTCAAATTTAAAGTTAATCGGACATCGGTTGACCGCACATCAAACCGCGACATCTTCATCACGACAAAAACAAGTCTATTGGCGATATGACCCTAAACGGCTTCAAAACTCAAACAAAAGCCTATGGTTGGTCTTATTTATTGCTCAGGAGGCTTCACCTCAAATTTCAGGTCATTCCGACATCGTTTGGCCCAGTTTCAGCTTCTGATGGAAAATCGGCAGCTCTACGCGACAAAGTCTTCGGCTTTCTCAGAAAATTGGAAACTTTGCAATCCAAAATGAAAGGATTCTCATCAAGTTTTCTACAGGGAAATCAGGCTAATAAATGATAAAAAAAATGTCAAGAAAAAATACAGAAGAAAAAAGAATCGAAAAACATAAAAAACGGCCGCAAAACAGGACAAAAAGTGGGAAATTCCCCCAGGGTCGCAAACCCCTGCGACCCTGGCCCATGGTCGCAGACCCCTGCGACCCTAGCCCATGGTCGCCTGCGACCATGGAGCCCGGATTCGCCGGGTTCGCCCCGGAAAGCCCGTTTTTTGTCGTTTTTCGCGATTCGAAGCATCCGACTCCTGGGATTTTTCAAAATTCATACTTTTGATACACCAAATCCTTTGACATCCATCAAAATCACGGGTCAATCATCAAGAGTATCAAAATCAACATTGATCGCCAACCGGTCAACCAAAAAAGTGTGCTTTCTGCCCGACCGATCGAGAAATCGACAGGATAGATGGCACCGACCCGCTGTTGGCAACCAATACCTGAAGTTACATGGTCATCCGATGTCGATCTACATGAAGATCCATCAATGATCATCGCCAGAAGAATCCCAAAAGACGCGGCACGGCCCGCGACTCTTCAACTGCTCAGCGACCACTTAATGCGATTAATTGACTAGCTTTATTACAGTCCTTAATTCATTTCTTTGGATAGCCCAATCAGAAGCAAGCAAATGGGAGTTACAAGTCAATTGATTCATGGCATTTAATCCATGAGACTCCTCCCCATCATGGCGATTAGAGGCGATTAAATGCCCTCAATCTTCACCGGCCAATCAGAAGCCAAGAAAAATGAGTTACAAAATAAAGGAATTAAACTCTATAACTCCTCTCATTATACGGCTTAATGACAATAAAAGCCCATAAATCCTCCTAAGTGGCTACCAAGAGCCTATAAATAGGAGAGCATCCCAAGCATTTAAAAAAAGACATCAGAAAATCTGAAAATTCAGACAGAAAAAGGCATCAGAAATCTAAGAGAAAGAAAGAGAGAAAACTCTGCGAAGTTCTACACCGACCACCACTACAAGGTGACAAAAGTTCCTTGGTGGGCACCCCCCAAGGTCTTTGCCTTCTCATTCTGCCTCCAATGGCTTAGACGTGGTTTTTCTGCCCGTTTACTTAGCTTTTTATTGGACATAGGACCTCCTCTTGGTCTTTGTCCTCTAAAAATCTGAGGTTATAGCCAAGCCAAGTGAATCAAGAGCATCCTCTGTTCTCATCTGCATGGATGATGGCGAAGTCCACACATGGCTTGTGACCGTCAATCTGAACGAGTCCCCCACAATCTCCTGAGAAGTTAGATCCTCCTTTTCTTGCTTTTCATTGTAGTTTGTATTTTTCTAAAAGAGACAAAAATCACAACTCTTGTCTTTCATTATTGATAAGAATTGTAAATCGGTTATAAACGCTAAAATCGGCTATAAATGCCAAAAAATCGCCTTTCACGGTAAATCAAGAAAAATGTCTCTTTTCTTAAATATATGTGCAATGGAAAACTTGAAGGAAGTTGATTTCCTTTTTACTTGCGAAGGTCGATCTCCGGATCACCACTTGCAATTCCAAGTAAAATAGAAAATCTGGCACACCCACATAAAAAAATGTTGATGCCCGCTTCTGTCCCCCGGGCGCGAAAGGGTCATACCCAACGGACTCCCACGTCCGCCGACCTCGGTAGCACCGAGCATGAACGCGCGGTCCATCAAGCTGGCACACCCGGTGGGACTCGTTCATTTGAGAAACGATGCTAGAAATGAAATATTTACATATCATATCTTTTGCTCTATGCTTATACTTCTTTTCTCGATTCCTTGGTTACTTTCTAATTGGTGGCCTATGTTGGATTCTGCATCTAAAAAAAACGAGATGAGATTTTTTGGAAATCTCTAATGCTTTGAATTTATTTCCCCTCTTTTCTTTTCAAAAAAAAAAGTAAAAAATAACAAATCAGATTTTAGTTTGGATTCAAAATTAAGAAAACCTGGTCCTTTCCTATCGTTCATCGTGCTTGCGGAAATGTTGGCCTGTTCGACTAAGGTTTTGGGCCATCGTTCTCTTTGACGAGTTCATTAATGATCTAAAGTAAAAAATAAAAAGTAAAAAATAAAAAATCAGAT
>WHSA01000191.1:40000-54864 GCA_012931725.1 Litsea cubeba
GCCGGCGCAAACTGCTATAGTTTTTTTTTTTTTATTTAGAAATTCACATGAAGCACAAAAATCAACTATTATCTACTCCCCGGCAACGGCGCCAAAATTTGGTCGTGCTGTCGCAGGCACCCAAAAATAATAAAACCTTTACTCCTAAAAATATATGTAGTAGTGCGAGTAAGGATCGTTCCCACGGAGAGTGTTTAGCCAAAGTTTATGCTATGTGATCAAAGATGGGGGTTTTGATTATAATGGAAAAAAATGAATAAAAGCAAATAAAGAATAATAATTTAATAAATTCAATCAAATTAACAAGCATTGGTCAAAGTTAACATCCACCATTGGAAATTAAATACTGATCATTGATGCAAAAATAAATCAACTAATACTTTGAATATTCATCATTGGAATTAAATTCCTACCTCCTTAATTAGTTAATTAGAAAACACGCGCTCTAATTATCCCTAATTACTAGACAATCCAAGACAAGCGCCAAAGATTTAATCTAGTAACAGCATTAAGACCTTGAGAGATTGATAAATCTAAACAACACAAGCACACGCGGTTGCATTTAATTTAGCCAGGTGTTCTTCCTAATATCTAATAATTTCCTAAGCAGCAAATTATTAAATATTAGTTGCTTCGCAAATTAGAGGGATCAAACAATTACGGATTTGATTTCTAATTTAGCAGTAGATTGCAACGAAAAATAAACTAGTATGCATCCTAGCAATTAAACGAAACAATTATGATAACAAATTAAGCACATAAAAACAACCCATATTCAAAGCATAAATTGAATAATGAAGATAAATTAGATCTCACAGTATTTATTCCGAGGCTTCAGTCTTCTTCAACCAATAAAATTAGCCACGCAGGGCCATACTAACTTGCAAAGAAAATAGTAGAAAAGAAAGAAAGAGAGAGAAAAAAACTTGCAATGGAGGAAGGTATAAAAAGAGAGAGAAAACGTGTATCTGAATGTTGCTATGGATTGCTTTTTATAGAATGGAGAGGTAGGGCAGTAATATGGCATGTGGATTATAGGATGAGATTGCTGCCGTGAGATGGGAGAATTTTAATGGGAAATGGTGAGGTGGAGAGAAAAGAGTGGCTGGAATAAGGGGTTGTTGGTGACTTGGTGTTGGATGAGGATTACAAAGTGAATAAAAAATTAGAAAGACTCAGAGAAAGAGAGTGACGTGAGGGAGAGTTTTTGCTAAAGAAGTACATGGGTAGAGAGAGAAAAATTAAATAAAATATTAAAACTTATTACAATCTTCTCTTTGGTGATATCTTCCTATTCAGATTTCTGTTGGACTCGAACCAAGAATTAAAGTTGCACCATTTTTCGTTCCGGACAATATGAGCCCAATATTGGATATGTTCCGGGAAACTCCTGATTTCATCAAATTTACCACAATGCCCTTCTGCTTGATTCTTCATCCATTTAGCATCAAATATATGAGCACTTCTCTTGCAATTCAGATCTGGAAACTTCTTGATTCAGCAAGAATCTCTCAAAGCTCAAAATATAAAAGTTGTAGATCTTTCTCTTGGCGTTCCATAGCATCTTGAATCATCTCAATTGGAGTTCGGAGGAGAGAATTATGCCCAAATTACGAAGCGATGTCAAAACTGTCAAGAATCACTCAATTAGCTTTGTTTTGCACACAGCACCTCCATTTGCATCCTAAAGCAAAATATAAGAATAGTGAGTACATTTAGGCATCAAATAAGTATAAAGGACTAAACATTAATGGAGAAAAATATAACATTTTGCATTCGCATCAAATTCCCCCACACTTAACTTTGGCTCGTCCTCGGGCAAAACTCAAATTCACTTTCCCAAAACACCAAGTTTGAATGCCATTAACAAAGAACAACCAAGCTTTTCAAAACTCAAAACATGTCATGAATAAACATTCTTAAACATCTTACAAATACTTAGTAAGCAATTTCACTCGAAGATGGAGTAGACTAAATACGTAGACCCTTACGGAAATAAACACTATACTCTCATATGTTTGAAAGGTATCTGTTTCGCTCAAATTCATTCCAATGGAAATGATCTACCATAGGCTTGCTTATCTTCTCATTCTCCACCACTGGGATCACATGCATAACACGAATCATAAGGACTTTTCAAAGGTTGTAATGGGGTTTAGGATCAAGGTGGGAAATATTTATGAATGTAGTTTAAAAGCCATTGAAACTAGTGGAGCAAAAATGAATCAACTCGAGCTCTAATATATAAGACAATGAAAACCATTCACTCCATTGATCAACTTCTTCAATATGGCTTTAAAGCATTCAGAACATGTAAAACTTCTGTATTAAAAAAGAGATCGTTCAAAAGAAACACTTTTCATTTGCAGCAAGGAACGATCATTCACAACAGCTTCCACCTTTTTATGTATCACATATGAACACACCATTTCTTGGAAATTTTTTTTTCATCTTCTCTTTTTTTTTTCATTTTTTTTTTCTCTTTTGTTTTCTTTTTTTTTTTTTTCGAACAACGAAAATAAGAACTCACGAATTGAGAATGAAAACATGTTCCATTTCATCAGTCATAGCCATACCACAAACCCAAAACGCCCCCACACTTATTTCTTGCACACGCATACATATCATAATGAAAAGCAATGCTCCACTAGATCTATGACTTAGATAAAGGTTTTTTTTTTTTCAGGTTCAGAGCTTGTAACGTGGGTTTACAATAAATGAAAGATATAAAGCTCAAAGGGGTTAAACAAAGGAAAAAAAAATTAATTGCAAGGTAGGCTATTTGGCTTATGTAGCTTATAACAAAGATGGCCTTAATCATGTTCATGTTTGCATGTGTTTATGTGACCTCGAAGAGAATCAAGGCAAGTTCTAGAGAAACAAATCTATGGAAGAATATCTCTCATGAAAGAATATAGTGAGACTGATATGGATGTGTCAGTCTAAAGGCTCAAAATCTCACCAACTTTTTGTCTACCAAATTTAGTCACTACCATTCTTAAGGAAAGTAATTTCAAAAATCATGTTATGAATTTTTCAAGCTTAATTGAATCTTGCTCATGACATACACAACCAGAAAAAATCGTAGCAAACCACAAAAACCAAAAAAATAAAAAATAAAACTCTTTTTTTTTACAAAGATATAAAATTAAAACACAACCAAAATCCCTTCCCCCACACTTAAAACTGACATTGTCCCCAATGGAGGGTGAAATGCAAAGAAAAGGCAAAAATAACCAGAATATAAAAGCAAAAAGAATGAGAAAAGGAACGAACTCCCCTTGGGTTGCCTCCCAAGTAGCGCCTTTGTGTTATTGTCGTTGGCTCGACACAATGCTTCCTTCTTCAATCAGTATAAATTAGATCCTCAAGGTCCAATTTATCCACCTCCTGTACTTGTAAACCTTCATAGAAAGGCTTAAGTCTATGGCCATTCACCTTGAATACTTTGGAAGTAGCTAAACTTTGAATTTCAACTGCACCATGTGGAAAAACATTAGTAACAACAAATGGTCCAATCCAACGAGAACGCAACTTACCTGGAAACAAACGAAGCCTTGATTGATAAAGAAGTACTTTTTGACCAACTGTAAACTCCTTTCTCGAAATCTGCTTGTCATGAAAAGCCTTCGTCTTTTCCTTGTAAATTCTTGCACTCTCATAAGCATCATTGCGAATTTCCTCTAACTCTTGTAGTTGCAACTTCCTGTGTTCTCCACTTTCATATATCTTCATGTTGAAATGCTTGATAGCCCAATAAGCCTTGTGTTCTAACTCAACTGGAAGGTGACATGGTTTCCCAAACACCAACCGATAAGGTGACATACCAATGGGCGTCTTATATGCAGTCCTATACGCCCACAAAGCATCATCCAAGTGCAAACTCCAATCTTTTCTACTTGGACTCACCGTCTTTTCAAGGATGGACTTGATCTCTCGATTTGACACTTCCGCTTGTCCACTAGTTTGCGGATGATAGGCAGTTGACACCTTATGGGTCACATGGTACTTTTTCAGCAAAGTCTCCACAATTCGATTGCAAAAGTGAGTGCCTCGATCACTTATTAGAGCTCTTGGAATTCCAAACCTGGAGAATATGTTAGACATGATAAAATCTGTTACAACTTTGGAATCATCAGTCCTGGTGGCTTTAGTTTCCACCCATTTCGAAACATAATCAACAGCAAGCAGAATATAAACATAACCGAAAGAAACAGGGAATGGTCCCATGAAATCGATACCCCAAACATCAAAAATTTCGCAAAATAGTATGGGGTATTGTGGCATCTCATTCCTTTGGGATATATTACCTGTTGTTTGACAATGAACGCATGACTTACAAAAAGTAACTTTCCTTTTAGAGTTCAACTAGAATTAGATACTTTCTAATAATTGGGCTAGCGTGGGGACCACTAGGGATTCCTTAGAAAGCTGGCTCCAACTGGGACACGTGACCCCACATCTCATGTGTAATCCGGGCCCACAGTTAATTGCAAATAACTCCACTATATAAATGCAATTGAACTCCAGTCTTAGGAATATTACATAGAAGACCCTAAACTTCCACATTACCACAAGTAAACCCCTCTATCAATATCCATGGATTAATTGGACCTGTCTTCCAAACTAGATCCATATCTTATTATCCTTGAGCCCCAATTAATTATAATGATCAATAGGTACCTTTCCAATTAACTCTTAATCGGAATGGGTGCGCACTTACCAATGACAAATCCATTAATTGGCACAAGGGGATATTAGTGATAGATTCCATCTTGACTATTGAATGTTCCCACAGGTCTACTACCATGTACCCAAATCACCGAGGTGTTGACCTACAGTTGGCCTCACTCATTGGTGACTCAAAGCAAATGAATAGATAGAAACTTGAGTTCATTAATGTCTCAGGATTGAGAGCCTATTGCTAGGGAATTATGAGAGCAGACCTTAAAGTAAAGACAGTGTTTATAAGGTGCTTCTCATGGTCCTTCAATACATCCAATGTACCAGCACTATGATCCAGAATCTTCCATTCTGATGATCGAGACAAATCACACTATCTCATAGTAATCAAAGTGCTGCAACCTTGTCAGTATGAGATGTCCAGTCTCATCACTGGTTGTGAATATATTTTAAGTATAAGATTTGTCATACATGTCTCCCGTATGTGGATCTCATCCATACACATGTATTACATCTAATATACTTGTGGACCCCGGTTCATCTCATGAACCATTATGTCATTCGTATTGGTTATGTGCAAGTATATAATAAATTACCATTCATCTCATGAAAGGAAAGAGCATGAATATATGAATAAATAAAGAATTTAATCAATTTATTATATCATCTACTGGATTGAGTCCATAAAACTAACAGTAACTCCACTTAAAATGAACTTTGGCTGCTTTGTAACTCCATTCTTTAGACATTAGATTGGTGTTTGATAATATTTTCTCCACTCTCAAGAATGCAAGGAGCTAAATACTCCTCTTCACCATACACATCATGTGCGCAGAGAAAATTATAATAGATGACTTTCCAGTGATTGTGTTATAATGTTTTGCTTCTTTTTTTTTCCCGTTGATTCTATACCTATATCCTTTTCAGTCCATTTTCCCCTTCACAATGGGATGCTCACTTTGTTTAATTATGTTCTGAAATCCATGTTGTCTTGGCTGATCATGTAGGAGTGTATGAATAGCTTTTGTATCTTGCATGATGCATTGTGCTCCATTGTCCATGCATCGTGAATTTAGACGTTGCTCTGATATCCTTTCAGGCATTGCTTATGTATTTTTCTGATTATCTTTTTTTACTGACTTTTTTATCTTTTTCTTTTTCTGCAGTGTCACCATGGAGTGCGGTCATTACAGGTTGCCAAATGGCTGCAGATGCAGGTAATTCTGTCAATGTGCTATTGGTTGTAAAATAGTCTAATCCTTCAAGGCTTCTTTTTTATTCTTTTTGAGTTTGCTAGTTGACCCATGACCTTCAACATGGTGCACATACTGACGTGGCCCAAGTGTAACATCAGACATGCAGCATGGGGATTGGGATTAATGTGCATTGGTTGTAACATCTTTTTGTAATTTTCACTATTAATGTGCATTGGGATTAAAAATAATGTGAACTGGAAATTAATTTCTTTTGTTGAACTGATCAGGAGTCTTGCTTTATGGATCACCTTGTACCGGAAAAACTCTATTAGCAAGAGCTGTGGCTCATCATACTGATTGCACCTTTTTCTTTGCTTTTCGTTTGTTCTCAGTATAGATGGTGGATTTTAATTGAAGAAGAAGAAGAAGAAAAAAAAAGTACCTCTAAGAAAAGATTCCTGGGAAACTGTTTGACTGATAAGACATCAAGAAAAATGGTGTCGGATTTGAGCTTATGCATTGGGATTTTGCGAATAACGGACTCTGTTGATAGAATGGAACTGCACACCAACACCACATCAGGCTGCTCTTCACACATCCTCTCCATATCCCTGTCAACAGATGTTAGAAATAAATTAGATGGTAGATTAATTAGGAGAATACATTTGATCAATTTATACAAGAACAAGACAAGGAATCACTCCATTGAAATCTTAAATCCAAAAACTCATAAATATATATATAGGCTAATCTAGGTGACAGTAACTGACCCAAAGTACTGGATTCCATGTTCCTTGCAGTAATCTGAGTAGTCGGATCTGGAGGTGGCTAGAACTGCATGGCCCTGTCTCTTTAGTGCATTGGCAATGAACTGACCAAAGTTGCCAAATCCAATGATACCAACCTTGAGGGGCATTCATCATGGACGGTGGATGATGGGTGGTCCATATAAATTGCTCATAAACCATCAATTCAAATGACACAAATTTTAATTGCATTTAATCCATAATTAAACAGTATTTAAATTGCATTCATATCAATAGAACTGTGTCACTTCAATAAGCAATTGATGAATTAAAATCAATCATCTATATTGATAACAAAATTAAAGAAAAAATTGAAATAGATAGGGAGTTGTATATACATGAAAAGAAAGAAGGCAGTTGGAGCACATTTGGATATGTTTACATCATTCACCTTGTTTTCCTTCTTATCCTTCTTTGCCTTAGGCTTAGATGATGCCACCTTCTTCCTGGCATTTAGAAATGAAACAGGTAAGCAAAAGAGGGAGAACATAAGAATGAGATTGACACCTTGAAATAAGACACCAAAAAAATGCATTGTGAAGAAATGTACCTCTTTAAGAAAAAAAAAATGACAGTACCCACTTATATATTTCTTCTCTTAACTAATTCAACCTAATTCACTTATTGTTGAAAAGGGGCCTTCAGTCATCATAGTAAAATTAAAAAACTGTATGGTAAACAACCCTTTCATTGCCATGGAAAGATGGAAAGAGAGTGATGAAATTGAAGAAAACACAACATCTCTTTCCTTTCATCAGTATCACGAAGACCCCAGAAACTTGAAAAGAAAGAAAAGCCAAATAGGTTTCAATAAAGGGTTAGGGGAGAATGCAATCCTATATTATAGAGAAGTGTGGGTGATTTTTTTTTTTTACTTTTTTGCCCAGTAGCTATAGCATGTTGACATTGGTCACTTCATGCTCTACTCTTCACCTTCCAACCAACATTATTAATAAGGAGGGATTCAAAAGTCCCTTAGTACAATGCCGAAGCAATAGTATCAGGAATCAGGATTCCTTTTCTTGGCCTCCACGTTCTTATGCCTGTTGGCCTCTCTTGATGCTACTATAATGCACTTTCCATCTACACATTTCCCCAATGAAAATAACCCCTCTTCACCTACCCTAGTAAACAAGAGGAGAAATCAACTGGGGAGGTTTGTTTTGGATCAGAGATCTCTTTCCTTCAGTACATAAAAATTAAAAATGGCTTCTCAAAGTTTCTAACCTTGTGTAAAGTATTCAACATAGCATCACATGCTTTCTTACTTTTCCCTTCTCCTTCCGTTGCTGAACACTGAACAAACCATGGCTCAAAAAACAGAAAAGAGATCATTAAATTGAAGGAAAATAAAGAACCCATAAGAAGCTGGCAAATTAAAATCAACATAATCCATAATCCATAAGAAATTGAATAAAAACGACCTAAAAATTTGTTCAAGATTGATGAAAGAAGCAAATTAAGAAACCTAATAAGACCCTAAAAAATGTAAACAAACAATATCTAATAGCAAAACAAAGCACAAAAAAAATAAAAAAATGCAAAACCCCAACGCTATACAACCTAAAGATGATTCAGCATATTCAATTTATAAGAAGTAGTCACATATACACTATATGAAGAAAAAAAATGATACAGGAAAGAAAACAGAGAAAAGAAAAGGAGAGGACATAGGAGAAAAAGAGGGAAGAAGAAGGAGAAGCACCACACATAAGATCCAACCAGTTTGCACATTCAGCCCCACATAAGATCCAACCAGCACCACACAACAGATGCCAGATTGATTCCAACAGGAAATAAACACATCAAATTCATACTACTACAATAATAAAAGCAATCCCAATTTACAATATATATATATACAGTACTTCACAGCCCAATCCACAACAAAATTTAATACTATATAAAAAAAAGGAACAATACCCATCTTTAAGTGATTTAGATCCATAGCACGAAAAAAAAAAGTCTCAACCTCAACAACAAAAAAACCTCTAAGAACTAAAATCAGAACATCAGATAAGACTTTTTTAGAGAGAGAGAGAGAGAGACCTGATATTTCCATCAGAGTGAGAGAGGCTCCATTTGAGCAAACCATGCCAGTAGGGACCATCCCTTGCCATTGCTGCTGTCACAAAACCCAAAACCAAAAAAAAAAAAAAAACACAGAAAAGATGAAGAACGAAAGATTAAAAGTATGAGATTGAAACAGTACTAATAACAAGAATAAGAACAGGAAGAAGGAGGAGCAAATGGAGGTAAAGAAAATCTTGGAATCTCCTAATTCCAATGATCCCTTTCGATTACTGACACAGCCAATAATTGATTGAAAAATCAAATTCTTTTACCCTAAACCAAATCAACAGCGTATGCAAGTAAAATAGGTCTGGACTGATAGATTAGGCATGGAAAAAAGGATTTCCAAGAATCTAAACCCTAATAAGTAAGAAGACGAACCAGATCAAGAAGCGCTGCTGCCTTCTGATAGGTCGTGCCGTCTTGTGGCGCACAATGAATGTGGAGTGGGCTCAGGCACAGTGGGGAGGAGAAGAGAAGGTGGGTAGCAGCGGAGAGAGTGGTGGGAAGGAGAAGGAGAGAGGTGAGGATAAGGAAGAAAGAAAGAAGAGGAGGAGGAAAAGGCGGCTGCGCAGGGTAGAGGAGAGGAGAGGAACAGGGGAGGAAGAATAGAAGAGAGGAAGAGAGAGAGAACCAAGGGAGAGAGGGAGTGGTGTGCCGGTGGGCGCAGGGCGGAACATAGGAGGAAGCAGGGGAGAGGGAGAAGAACAGGGGAGGAAGAAGAGAAGAGAGAGAGAGAACAGAGGGAGAGAGGGAGTGGTGTGCAGGGGAGGCGTCCGGCGACGAGGTCGATCTCGGTGAGGTCGGGGAAGCGGGAGGTGAGGCTGCCGGAGTCAAGGAGCTTGAGGGAGCGGCGGAGGCGGCCATGGAGGGCGAGCCAGCGCTTGCAGACGAGGGAGTTAGGGAGGTGCTGGGAGGAGGGGGGAGGAGGGAGAAGATGCAGATGAGGGAGGACTGGCGCCATTGGATCAATAGCGGAAGGGCAGAGGGCGGGAGGGGAAAAAAAAGTGGGAAGCAATTTCGGGGGTGTGCTTTAGCAACCGCTATGGCGGTCGCTGATAATACCTTTTGCGACCGCCACAGGCGGCCGCCTGCTTTTTCCCATCGCCAATAGCGATTTTTCTAGTAGTGAATGTTGTGTGTTGCTTATTTTCATCTGGGTCTGGATAATTTCTTGCGTTCTTCTGATTCGCTGAAGATATTTTTTGCGTTCTTCTGAATGGCTGAAGATATGTATATACAAGGTCTGCCTTGTTTTGCAATAATTCAAGTCAATTTGTCTCTTTTTTTTTCTTCCACTCCCTTGACAGTGGCATATGGGTGCGTACTGAAGTGAAGTATGTTGTGTTTTCAACTGTGGAAGTTGGAAGTCTAGACCATCAGTTGTGACAGGAACATTTCCTTCAGTGTTGCCTTTCTTTTCCAGGTAAACTGGGATTGTTGTTTTTTGTGTTGTAGAATTCTATCATTACAAGATGACAATCTGGTAGAGATTATGATATAAATATTTCATTTTGCTCCATATGTTATTTATTTATGATAATGTAAGTGATTGAATCTCAAATGCATGCTTGGAATGTGGCGTTGGACTCTCTTTATACGGTGCATGAGAAAAACAGAGAGTAGGCAGGAAAAAAATGAAAGCACCAACCTAATTTAGCTGAAAGAAACAAAGAAGATAGATGATGGAAAAGATAGTGTACACTGCACTGCTTCATCCCAACATCAAACATGCCCAATGTTGACATTAAAGCCTGTCTATGGCTAAACCCTATGAACCTATCTAGATCCTAACTTGGATCTGAAGTCAGTTGTAATTTGTAAATATAATTAGCAATGACTCTACTTAGGTGTAGTTGGTTATGGCAAACAACATCAATTTGGTTGTAATTATGTAATGTACATGGACAAAGAAGCCAGTAGGAGCATGTTAAAGAAACATTGAAGGACCATACTTGCTTAGTTTAAAATCAGCTAGAATAATTGTTTTTAAAAACTTATAATATCATGCTTATTGAGGCTTCCTTAAGACAATATAGGGATCTCTACTGACAATACACCAAGCTAGACAAGTTACGTTACTTCGTATCCTTCAGGTGGATTCATAAAAAACAACCTCATTAAGGTCCCAAAAGGAAATATGTTTTCGACATCCATTTGAAAGATTGACCAGGACTGTGATGCATCTACCAGAAGGACAAATCAAACAATGGTCATCATGGCAATTGGCACAAATGAATCTTTATTAGTGCAATTGACTAGGACAGCAGCCGGAGGTTAGGGATGATGTATTTTTTTAATTCACCTTTCTATCCACTCTCCCATTTCCTTTCCAGATCCTCTTCTATTTCAGATATTAATGTGGGTTCTATTTCTCTGCAACAGGTCAAGGTCTCTTTCCCAGATTCGAAGAAGTTGTTTAACTTGAGTTTGTTTAGGTAATTGACTCTTTATGTTAGGACTTGTTGCGTCTATACCTCCTCTCCATATTTTTGTGTATTTCTTCCTTTCCTTTTGTGGTTTGTGGCTATTTCTAATCTAATGCTTTAGGAATAATTTTACTGTTATTAATTAGATAAATCACTCAGGATTTCTTTACCCATTACTAAATGTCTGTGTGTACAATAAATGTAAAAAGCCGTTACTCTGCATCGAATGAACAGTGGTTTTTCAAAATATCACAACTCATCTCTACCTGTTTCATTTTTTCCATGGCAATCGATGTTGGTTACAGCCTTGTTCCAGCAAAATTATAAGCATTAAGTGGTTAGAAGAGGTGTCAAATTGGTTGGACTTTCTGAAAATATGAAAGGTGTAGTTTCTATTTACACACTGCATTTGTTAGCCCCTACTATGGATGAGTTCTGTTTATTAGATAGTAGCATCTTACCTTGCCAAGAAAACAGAAAAGCTCTGTTTAATAGGTAAGAGCATTCTTATAAGTGAAAAGAATATTAGAACAAGAGCCATAGGACTTAAAATCCAGGGTCTGAAATTCTAACCCATTGGGCCATCAAGTAAATATCTAAACCAGGCCCATTATCACTACTCCAAAAATCAAAATTAGAGACGATGGTTGGAGAGGTTAAGGACGAAAAATGAACTGAATGAACCTGCATGACGAATTAGTGGACAATGACAGATACCGAGTTCTAAACTGCGAACTTGAATACAAATTAGGACACTATAAACCCCCATTTGGCAAACATGAACCTCCTAAAGAGGTGACTGCGAACAGTGTCCGAGTGATTTCATGAAGTCTTGTCCGTGCACCTATGAATGCACACTGTGCATCTGATCCAGCCCCAAAAGTGGGACCTGCCCTTTAAACTTCATGTATACAATCCAGATTAGCAGGAGTTCAGAGCATTAGAGCGCGGGTGAATGTTTTTTATTAGTCATGAAGGTCACATACATGTAACATAGGGGTTCACATGCAAAACAACCTCCATTTGTGTTTGCTTTTGATTTTTGTTGGTTAGAAAGATCTGTTCTCAGAGGCTCTTGACTCTCTCTCCCTCTCTCTCTCCAAGTTGAAGCTAAGAAACCGCTGACACAGATGTTGTTGTCAAAGCTTCTTCTCTTTCAGCCTTAGAGAGAGAGAGAGAGATATGATAAAAATCAACTTGGCTGCTTTTGTAACTCCACTTAAAATGAAATTTGGCTGCTTTGTAACTCCATTCTTTAGACATTAGATTGGTCTTTGATAATATTTTCTCCACTCTCAAGAATGCAAGGAGCTAAATACTCCTCTTCACCATACACATCATGTGCGCAGAGAAAATTATAATAGATGACTTGCCAGTGATTGTGTTATAATGTTTTGTTTCTTTTTTTTCTCGTTGATTCTATACCTATATCATTTTCAGTCCATTTTCCCCTTCACAATGGGATGCTCACTTTGTTTAATTATGTTCTGAAATCCATGTTGTCTTGGCTGATCATGTAGGAGTGTATGAATAGCTTTTGTATCTTGCATGATGCATTGTGCTCCATTGTCCATGCATCGTGAATTTAGACGTTGCTTTGATATCCTTTCAGGCATTGCTTATGTATTTTTCTGATTATCTTTTTTTACTAACTTTTTTATCTTTTTCTTTTTCTGCAGTGTCACCATGGAGTGCGGTCATTACAGGTTGCCAAATGGCTGCAGATGCAGGTAATTCTGTCAATGTGCTATTGGTTGTAAAATAGTATAATCCTTCAAGGCTTCTTTTTTATTCTTTTTGAGTTTGCTAGTTGACCCATGACCTTCAACATGGTGCACATACTGACGTGGCCCAAGTGTAACATCAGACATGCAGCATGGGGATTGGGATTAATGTGCATTGGTTGTAACATCTTTTTGTAATTTTCACTATTAATGTGCATTGGGATTAAAAATAATGTGAACTGGAAATTAATTTCTTTAGCTGAACTGATCAGGAGTCTTGCTTTATGGATCACCTTGTACCGGAAAAACTCTATTAGCAAGAGCTGTGGCTCATCATACTGATTGCACCTTTTTCTTTGCTTTTCTTTTGTTCTCAGTATAGATGGTGGATTTTAATTGAGGTAATTGAGGTTTTGCTTTGTGGGTTTCATTTACATATAACAAACTGCAATTTGACATGTTTCCTTCCAATTGATAGGACTCCTTTTCATTTGTGAACAGGGAGGGCAAGGGTATGTGAGAGGAATTTATTTCCAGGACATTGTTTTGGAAGGAGTCGATAGAGCCATTACTATTGTTCGGGAATATGATCCCTCATACACAGTAAGATGGTCCAATCCTAATCTCCTTCAAGTAACAACTATGTTTGTTTCCGTGTATTCACAATGCTGGTTCAGTTCAAGTATATGGGCATTTCTTGTGCATGCAAACTAACTTTTGTTTCAGCTCGGGGCTCGGGCTGGTCCAACCTTTTTTCGGGTCTTGATTTTTGTGAATTGGGTCTAATACTTAGGCCTATTCAAGAAAATGTGCATTAAGGGCAGTCCTGTAAGCTATTAGTTCAGTCGAGTCCAACTGGATTAAATATTTTGGGCATGAACCTTGGGCTTTGACCCAAATCACCTGTTCCGTTAGATAACATAGATTGAGAGAAAATTGAGTTTTTCCTTATGTCCCTTCGAAATTTGGAATTTTTTCAAACCCCAAACCACATGCAAACCCTCCCCTCCCAAATTCTCGAAGCCATTTAGACCCCCTCTGGATTTTAGGCTAGTTTGTGCAAAATTAAAAGTGATCCATAAAATCTCTACTAAATAATTTCTCTATTTGTCACGGTCCTCACGGAATCCGTTCTTGAACAAGCACGTTAAAAAATCCATGTTAGCTCTAGCAATATTAGCTTGCTGCCCCCATTCTCTGGCAATAGTCTTCAATGCTTAAGCATCTCATGTTCAGTTGCATTGTAATTGATGATGTTTTTTCTATTTAGAATAGCCACCTCTTTTTGATATTACTCAATCATGTCAACTGGTGTTAATTTATGAATCTCGAATTTTCCTTTGGAAAACTAGAACAATTTGGTTCTGTAAATTTTGAATTTCAGGTAGCAGTTGACGGGCACCTCATACCACGGGCCTTGTTTCAAATGTTCTCATGGAGGCTATGTGATCAGCCCATCAAATTATGTTGCACGTGAAGTCTGTACTGCAAGCAGCATCACTCTCAGCTCTTCAAGGCAAAAGGGAATTTCAGCGAGGTTGGCAAACATGAACGTCCTAAAGAGGTGACCGTGAATACAGTGTCTGAGTGATTTCATGAAGATTAGCCCAAAAGGATTACGAACAGTTTCAAATATTTGAATTTGGAACGGTAAAGTGAAATCCGACAGTGTCTAGAACCGGTTCAAAATTCATAATTTGGAACAGTTTAAAGAATATTGGAACGGTTTTAGACACTTCCAAAAATTTTCATTTAAAACGATTTGAAACAGTTTCAATGGTTTAGGAACACGGGTTTTTGAAGCGGTTTTGGACCGTTCGGTTTTCAACACTTCCTGTTTGCTGTTTTTGGTGAAGCGGAGTTTATTCTCTATGAAAAGATATAACTCCCCAAACATCAAAAGAAAAAATCCCACGAAAAATGTGAATTTTCTTGAAGAAGATAGTAAACACA
>WHSA01000940.1:0-51156 GCA_012931725.1 Litsea cubeba
TGAAATTTCACCCTTTACCCTTTAGATAATGGATCCAAACATGTCAGAAATTTGATAGTAGTTTGCACTTTGCAGTGCTCTTAGACAATTATTTGGTCTGTAAAGGGGCAAAAACCTCAGTCTTGAAACTACATCATGTCACACTAGAGAGAGAGGCCTATTAAAATATGGTACTTCAGGAAATTAATCTAAAGGTGTTGGAGAAATGAAGCTGTGAGAGAGAGAGAGAGAGAGAGAGAGAGAAGGAAATTAATCTAAAGGTGTGGAGAAATGAAACTGAGAAAACCAAATCCTGAGAAATAAATTTTCCTCTAAAAGATATAGCACATAAAGATTTTACACTAATGATTTTATGCTGTTTTAAAATTAGATTGTACAGTGATTGCCTCCCATTTCTAATGTGGGCCAACACCTAAAATTACTCATATTTTTTTTACTTTATTATGTTTCACAGTTATGTTTCACAGCTTGGTCGATTATTAGACAAAAAAACAAAAAATAAAGTAGGGCAATATTGAGGGTAGGTCCCACCTCCTTTGAGGTCATTGGTGATAAGGATATTTCTGGAAAGATAATGTTTATAAGGATATATTAGGACATGTTGGTAAAAATGTCATCTTGAAAATATAGAGAATTTGTTAGAATGCACTGTCACAGGGAGTTCAGGCTGCACTGAAGCCTCACTCAATGTCTAGCAGAAAAAAAGGAATAAAGTTGCATTGCTCAGTTCATCCGAGACTTATTCATGAAAAAAAAAGGGAATAAACAAGCTCAGTGTGGGGGGAAATTTGAAATACGCCTTGGGTTGGGCTTGGGTCGAGACCAACTCAACCTGACATGCCAACGCGACCCAAAGGAGAGGACAATTCGGAGGGAGCCTGGAACAGCTGGCGGAGAGAGAAGAATGAATCTGTGGATTAGGGGAGAAACGTCCCACGACCCAGCAGCCCGACAGTTACCAATTACCACGATGAAGAAGGTGGGGAACGTGTGCTGGGAAGGGGGCGAAAATCCAGAGAGAGATGGCATAAGAGGAAGAAAGGATCTGATGATGAGGTATGCGAAGACTCTAACCCAATTGATATAGAAAATTTTATAAATTCCATTGCTAACTTGAGCATCGGAGGGACCTCGGTTGGACCATATGATCGGGTTTTTGTTGTGTTCATCTTTGAAACAGGAGACCTATCCAGAGACACTACGCGAGATAGAAGAGGAAAGACAGACATTACATCAACGGGTCGAGCTGGCCTATCCATCTTCGGTCCACGCAAAAATTGATCTTACAATTGGCGTCATCTGTGGAAAGTGAACGAGGGAAGAAACCCATTGACGCTTCTTCTTGCTGAGAAAAATGGCAGATCAAGAACAGAATCCAGGATTGCAGCCTCAGACTAGACGATCTCCGCCTCAGGGGGAGGAAGCCCAGATCAGAGGATGGCGAGAACGTTCAGAAAAGATCCTTTGATCAACCGCTCTGATGGGGCAGATTTTGAATATGTCCCATGCATGGAAATCGATCAGACCGTCCCTTCTGCAGACAGGAAAGGACGGGTTCCATTAGAGGTTTACCGCGCCGGCCCGAGCCGCGAGATAATCTCACCTTCTGTGGAAAAAATTACAAGGGGAGACACACCAGAGGCAGAGCCAGGGCTTCTCGAGGCGTGTCCCACCACGGGACACGTATGCCCGTCTAGAACAGACATGCAAAGATGCTGTTTAAGACCTTACTGAAGGAGTCAAGCAAACAACAGGAAAAAATCAACTGCCTGGTGCTGGAACTGGACGCCGCGAAAGGAGAGTAAGGACGTTCCCCAATCCAGGAAATTGATCACGAGGTGCGAAGGATGGAGGCACCGTGGACGCATAGTCGAGCGAGAACCTAGGGGCCACCACTCCGAATTAAGAGCTTGGCGGAAATGAGCTCAGGCTAGAACAGGCGACGAAAGAAGTAGGACGTCGAGTTCCCGACCCCGGAGGGAAGGGAAAACCGAAGTCTGAGCATGATGCATTAAGGATGGAATAACCCCAAGGAGGAAAACATCCCCGTGAACATTTGTCAAGGAAAATATACAAGCCCTTATAGAAAAGGCGCTGGCAAATCAAAAGCCCACTCAAGAGCCTCCGATCCAACCAAGATTCCTCGAAAGCAATCAAAATTTCGAGTCTCCGTTCTCTGAGGGAATTGAAATGGCGGATCCTCCTCGATGGTTCTTGGTCCCCAAGCTAAGAATATATGATGGAATCTCCAATCCCGCCTACCATGTCAAAGCATTACCATCATTCGATGGCATTGTGGGTAGGGAACGAGCCTCTGATATGTAAGGTTTTTCCCTCGAGTTTGGGAGATCTGGCCTTTGAAGTGGTTCTCCCGCTTAAAGCCGAGGTCGATCATCAGCTTTCGGGAGCTTGCTGGGTCTTTTGTTACCCGATTCGCAATAATTCCAAGCAGCCAAAGGACACTGGGGCATTGTTGTCTCTCAAAAAGCAAAGCTCGAAGAGTCTGAAGGAGTTCAGCGCTCGTAACTGGCACATTTATAATGAGATGGAAGGGAGTAACGAGCAGGTAGTGGTGGCAACCTTCAAACTTGGGTTGCCGAAGGAGAGTCAACTTCGCCAATCACTGACGAAGAGATCCCCAAGCACACAAGGGGAGCGGATGGACCGGATTGAGGAGTTCATAAAATTGAAAGAAGACATGGGAGCACCTGTGCCAAAGTGGACTCGTCCGACGGAAGAGGGGTCCAGGAGGAAGCGAAGAAGGGAGTTCGGTGAAGTCTCGGATGGAAGAACAGGTCGTGTCGAGCCCGCAAGAGCAGCCTTTGAAGGGGTGTTCACGATTTTTAAGGACCCAGTCTATAGGATCCTAACCCAGATCAAAGACAAGCCGTACTTCAAAAGGCCTTCAAAGATGGTGAGTTACCTCGTATGCCGGAATCCCAACCTCTTGTGCTCCTACCACCGGGAGAACGACCATTTAATAGAGAATTGCTGGATGTCTAAACAACATTTGGAAGACCTGGTGAAGGAGGGACACCTGAAGGAATATATGGAGGATACAAGCGCCAAAAGGGGTCGGGGAAGCTCGGATCAAAAGGAGATAAGAAATGTAGCTGAAGATGGCGGACCTGTTGGGGTGATAGATGTGGTACATGGGGCCATTAATCTGGCAGAGATGACGACCCTAATTTGTCAGAACCCAAAGAGAGATGGCCGCGCACTTGAAAGAGGTGTATCAGATGAGTGCCGAGCCGAGCAGTTAACAAATCTGGGCAAGGGAAGGCGGAGATTTCGTTCTCCGATGAAGATTTGTGAGATGTGGTTCACCCTCAACAACGATGCCCTAGTACTAACTTTACAAGTACAGGGGGTATGATGTACGGAGAATGCTCATAGATCGAGGAAGCTCATTGGAAATAATGTATGCCAGGCTATTCGATAGGCTTGGCCTAAAGCACTCAGATCTAAAGCCGACCTCGATACCTCTGGTAGGATTCAGTGGCCGAGATGTGCACCCCATGGGCGTGATAACTGTGCAATTCGGCAGAGGTCCCATCCGCTTAGACGTGGAATTCCTAGTGGTAGATATTCCATCTCCCTACAACGCCATTATGGGGCGAACATGGATTCATCGCATGATCAACTTATTACCAAAGGATACGCTTCCGGCGCAGAAAGGGACCATGGAGATCAGAGGAGATCAGGCGGCTTCTAGAAGTTGTCTGATCGCGGCAATCAAGGGAAAGGCAAAAAAGGCACACGATGAAGGCTTATGTACTGGCAAGAATGTCGACCTCAAATAACAATCACAGCCAGGCCGGTCAGAAGGACGAGAGCCATGTGCCGACTCAGCTATGGAGGTGCTGAAAAGGGTTGTAGTGCATGGAGGGGATCCAGAATGATACTGGATGATCAAGGCGTTGATGACCGAGGAAAAGCAAGAAAGCTCGACTCGGTTCCTCAATCAAAGTTCAGTTGTTTTTGCTTAGACTCCGTACGAAATGCTGGGAGTTGATCCCGATCGAGTTAATCAATCACAAGCTGGGTGCGGACCTAAAGGTGAAGCCAATGGTGTAGAAACAAAGAAAACTGGCACTTGAGCGTCGGATAGCAGTATGTGAGGAGGTTGATAAATTATTGGAGGTAGATGCCATTCGAGAGGTACACTATCCGGAGTGGTTATCCAATACGGTGGTCGTGCCGAAGAAGGATAAAAAATGGAGGGTATGTGTGGACTTTACCAATTAATCTGAACAAGGCTTGTCCTAAAGATAGCTTCCGCTCAAAAAAATTGACCAGCTAGTGGACTTCACAGCCGGCCATGAGTGGATGAGCTTTTTGGACGCATACCGAGGGTATCACCAAATTGCAATGGAGGAGGCCGACCAGGAGAAAACATCATTCATAACACAATAATGCACCTTTTGTTACAAAAGAATGCCCTTTGGACTTAAGAATGAGGGGGCAACATACCAAAGGTTGGTGGCAAGGATATTCCAATATTTGATCGGGAAGATTGTAGAGGCCTATATTGATGACATGGTAGTCAAAAGCAAGGAAAATATTACACACGAACAAGATTTGCAATCAGTCTTCAGCATCTTGTGAAATATAAGCTGAGGCTAAACACTTCGAAATGCTCATTTGGCGTGAGCTAGGGATAATTCCTTGGGTACATTATAACCCAGAGAGGATTTGAGGCAAACCCCAACCAACTTTAAGCGGTGCAGAAGGTAGAGCGACCTAGCTTAAGGAAGGAGGTGCAAAGGTTGACAGGTATGCTCGCAGCCCTTAATTGTTTTTAATCAAGAAGTTCGGATAAATGCCGACCAATGCTCCTCGCTCTGAAAAGAAGACAAAGAAGGTATGGGACGAACAATGTGACGAGGCTCTCGCACAGATCAAACATATTTAAGCTCCCATCCCCTCCCCGTACTCTCTATTCCCAGCCCAGGGGAAGAGCTAGTACTGTATCTGACAGTTTCCGAACATGTGGTTAGTGCAGCCTTGATGAAAGATCAAAGGAAACAACACCTACCAATCTATTTCGTCAGCAAAACCTTGTTAGATGAGGAGATAGCTGGAGAAGCTCGCCCTAGCATTGGTGAGCGCAGCTCGAAAGCTCAGACATTACTTCCAGGCCCACACAATTAGGGTCCTAACCAAGCACCCATTAGATTTTCAATAGATGGGACCACAGTAGAGTTTTACTTCTCTCATATTTGCAAGGAAGAGAAGAAGAAGAATATGGCATTTCCCTTTATAATCTTCTAAATTGTCTCTCAACTTTATCACTAAAAAATGCCTATAAGTACCTATTTGGCTTCTTCAATGCTTAGTTTATAACCTCACATTACGTCTCTCCATGGCATTTTCGTTCCCCCCTCAACATTAAATTTGTAATATTCAGAGACATACTTAGCAAATCTTTCACTTTTATGTTGCAAAATTTTCTCTAAAAAGTCGCACTACATTATATTGGAAACGCTTTTAAGATTGATGACAGTGTGAAAACAACTCTAATGGATTCAGATTCATGTGGGAACTTCAGAAAATCCCTTGCTATTAATACAAATTTCAACAATTTTTCAAGTTGGCCCTTCCTGAATTTTTTCAAATATGGTTCCGCCACTGGCACTGATGAAAGGACTTAGCCCTCTCCTAATCCTACCCTCGTAGAATATTGGAAAAAAAAAGCTTAAAGTGAGTGAAATTGTTTGTTTTACGTGTGATTAAACTGAGTGAAATTTATCTTGACCATGATGGGCCGTGATTTTAAGTGACTTAGAATTTCATAAAGCGCCCTACTGAATCTATAAGAAGTTTGAAAGGATTGGCCAAGTAGCCTAAGAGAATCTGGAATCTCAACATTCTGCAATTGCAAAGTTTGATGTGGGCCCCACACGCGCGGTGGTGAACCCGGGCATCCCAGTGGAAACCGTTTCCTTTAGACCTTTACACAGTACAAATATGATGCATATACATCAACATACAAGCACAAAGGCCGTGCACTATGTCTATGCCTTCCTATAAATTATTACTTACTTTCCTCCTCTACTGTTAGATTTTGTTGGTGTGTGGGGAGATTTCCAGAGCTACAGGATTAAGCTAATCACAGCCATCAGATGGGACTAAGCATTCTCACGTGCCATCCGCGTGCCATCTACGTGGCACCAATCTCACCTCGGCTACCAGAACGGGAGGTCCGGCCGAAGTCAGGCAGCTCCGGGCCCTTAGCGCCGAGCTGGCCCACCTCGGGCGTCATCTCGGCGAGGAGTCCACCCCGGTCGGGCCATCCCGGATGCCATCTCCGCAGAGAGCTCCACCTCGGGTGGGCCACCCCAGTGCCATCTCGGCAGGAAGCCCTACCTCGGCTGAAGCTACCTCGGCTGAAGAAGCCAGGGCAGTAGCCAGAGCAAGAAAGAACCTTCACTTGCGCCCCTCATTCCCCACGTCATCAGGCACGTGGAGAGATAGGGTCACGAGCTAGTGGGACAGACACGACATCCAGCCGCCCGCTATCTTCACCAGATCGCTGACATGGCGGCATCCAGCGGCTGAGGCCACATCAGGGCAAGGCCCGAGGGAAGATCCGCTGGTACTCCAACCGCCAAAGGCGCCCAACACAATCTGGCCCAACAAGACACGCATTTAATGCAATGTGGGCTGACCCGACTAGCATTAAATGCTGAGTGGGCCGGATTAGACTGCATTTATTACTTTGTGGGCTGATCAATGACTTCCCAGTCGAATCATGGGACCCACACCAAGATATTCTCTGAAAGATACGATCCAAACCTCTATAAATAGAACTCCATGCACCATGCAAGGTACGCACAATCTGATTCATAGAGCCCTTACTCTGTCTCTCTTCTCCCTCTCCTTCCATTGTTCCAGTTCCCACACTGACTTTGGCATCGGAGAGCCTTGCGCCGCTCAGGCCAGGGTCCTCTGACCGTTTGCTACTCTCTTTCAGGCTTCCGGACGGCATCCAGACATTCCCAGACACCATCATCTTCTCGGATAAGTCCTATAAGGCTCCCTCTTATTGTGGGTCATTATTTTCTGCACCTACAATTGGCGCCGTCTGTGGGAAAGTAATATCCCAGCCTCTCAAAATCTTCCCAACCTTCTTAACCTCAACCTTCCAGAAGCCATGCCTCCGAAAGCTAAGAAGGGCGTAGAATCCTCAAGAGCAGCGCTCGAGCTGCCACCACCGCCAACGGACGTCCCTCCCCAAGGACGCTCCCGTACGGTGCATGGCACGACTGCAGGTGAGGGCCGCTTAGGCTCTCAGCTCTTTATCGAGTTCCCACTCCAAGAGAGACTCGAGGCTTCGATCTCGTCAGAAGAAGTCGCGCCACCCGGACGCAATGAGCGTCAGCATGAGCGTCCCCGGAAGGACAAAGCCGTGGCCGTAGGCGGGACGCGCCACGTTCAACCCCCTGCCACTGGAGAGGTTCCCGAAGCTGCTCTCCTCCAGAAGCAACTCCAGAAACAAGAGCGGCTGATTCGCGAGCTCCAGCAGCAGTTGAGGGCAGTGCAAACTGCCTCCTTGAGGCAGGTCACTGAGCCTCAAGGGAAAAAGAAGGACGCTCCCAGCAGGGCAGCCCAGCCTCCTCGTGAGGACCTCAGACATCATCTGGACCAGAAACGGAACAAGATCCGTGACGAAGGCTCGAGCAACAGCCGAAGTCACCATAGTCGCGATGGCCGAACTCATAGCCATCGTAGCCCGAGCCATCCCAAACGAAAGCAACGAGCTCAGACTCCAGAGAAGGACGACGAGCAAGAGCGATTTGACAAGCGCGTCAGATTGGCTCTTCAGCACAACTTGGACATGCGGGACCAGAAGCAGCTCTGTGGTCACACTGACCTGGGTGGCTTGCCCTTCACAAAAGAAATCGAGCGCACCCCCTTGCCCAGAAAGTTCTCCGTCCCGCGGTTCGTCCCCTATGACGGACTGTCCGATCCATCTGCACACCTCCGACACTTCTCCCAGAAGATGTCCATCTGGGGGAACGAGGGTCACCTAAACTGCAAAATCTTCTCCTCCAGTTTGGGTGACCTCCCCCTGAAGTGGTTCTGCTCTCTCCCGGAGCAGTCGGTTTCCAGTTGGAAGGAGCTCCAGCTCTCCTTCCTGAAGAAGTTCCAAGCCTACAACCGTCGTCCCCAAAAAGGAGGGGGACCTCATCGCCCTGAGAATGAAGCAGGGCGAAACCCTCGCCAAGTTCACCCACCGATTCTGGGCGGTCTAACAGCCAGATCGAGGGCGCGAGGGAGGGGATAGCCATCTACGCCTTCCAGCATGCCCTGATCCCCGGCATCGACTTGCGAAAGGACTTGGCCGGGGACACCCCAGAATCCATGTCAGAATTGATGTCCCGGGTGAAGCGCTTCAATCGCCCGGGAGGAGGACGAGATCCGAGCTAAGGATCAGGACGGGCATCCGGAGCCCGAACAGAAGAATGACCAACCTCGGCAGAGAGGCGGGAGGCCCTCCCAGAAGCAGGAGCCCAAGCGGCCCTGGGTCTCCAGTTCGGCGAAGCCTTCGTCGTCCAGGTCTGGGGGCAATTGGAAGCCCAGACCTCCCTCCAGCGCCAGTCAGAGCGTCAACGTCGTCTTCAAGGAGCCGACCCACCGCATCCTGGCCAAGATCAAATCCAAGCCGTTCTTCAAGTACCCTCCGCCCATGAAGAATGAACCTACCGAAGGCCCCCGAAGCAAGCTCTACTGCTCCTTCCATAAGGGCAACGGGCACAGGACCGAAGAATGCAGGACTTTGCAGGGGTATCTAGAGAAGCTGGCCGCAGAGGGCCACATCCCAGAGTTCGTCAAGGCAGGTGATGCCGGCGGCAGCGAGGGCCGGGTTCACCAGAGCACGGCCCAGGCTCCAGACAGCGAGGACTCAGAGAAGATCATCAACGTGATCCATCTGGCGTCCTCAGCTCCCGCTTCCTCATCCCGGGGAAGCTCTCAAACCCGTGCCGAAGCCAGGCGGGCTTCGCACGAGAAAGAAGTAATGAAAGCCGAACTCGCTCCGGCGTCCAAGAAAGCCCGCCGCGACAGACCAGCCATCTCGTTCTCGGATCGAGATCTAGAGGGAGTCCAGGTCCCTCACAACGACCCCCTGCTCCTCACCATGAAGCTGAGAGACTTCACCGTAAAGAGGATCCTCGTCGACTCCGGCAGCTCCTCCGAGGTCCTCTACTACGACTGCTTCAAAAGGATGAAACTCTCCGAAGCAGACCTCACGGAGGTCCGTGCACCCCTGCTAGGGTTGTCCGCCACACCAGTCTACCCCAAGGGTAGAATCACCTTGGAAACCCGAGTTGGCGGAGCCTCCGTGTCAGCCGACTTTCTGGTTGTGGACGCCCCTTCTCCCTACAATGTCATTCTGGGCAGAACGTGGCTCCACAAGCTAGAGGCAGTTCCATCTTCCCTCCACCAAAAGCTGAAGTTCGTCCATGAGAATGAGGAGGGCAAGATGGAAGTAGTCACAGTGAAGGGAGACCAACAGCAGGCCAGGCAGTGCATGCTGGCCGCTGTCCCAGCAGTGAAGGAGCCAGAGCGCGTCAACCTGGCCGAGTTCGAGAAGGGCCTCGATGAGATCGGCCGGGACCCTGAGAAGAAGAGCATCGAGGACCTGGCCGAGGTTCAGGCTAGATCCGGCAGACCCAGACCGTTTCTTCTTGATCGGCACCCAGCTGTCAGACGAAGAAAGGGCCGAACTCTCTCGGTTCTTGATGCAGAATGTGGACGTCTTCGCTTGGAGTCCAAGCGAAATGCCTGGGGTCGACCCTGAGGTCATGTGCCACAAGCTCAACGTCGACCCCGACCACAAGCCAGTAGTGCAGAGGGCCCGCAGGACCGGGCTACAGCAGACAGATGCGGTCGTCGAAGAGGTCGACAACCTGCTAAAAGCAGGGGCCATCCGGGAAGTACAGTACCCGGTATGGCTGGCCAACACGGTGGTGGTCAAGAAGAAAACTGGGAAGTGGAGGGTGTGCGTGGACTTCACCGACCTGAACAGGGCTTGCCCTAAGGACAGTTTTCCCCTCCCGAAGATTGACCAACTGATCGACGCCACCGCTGGTCACGACCGAATGAGCTTCCTTGACGCCTACCGAGGCTATCATCAGATCCTGCTCTACGAGCCCGACGAGGAGAAAACATCGTTCATCACCCCCCGCGGCACTTACTGCTATAAAGTGATGCCCTTCGGGCTGAAGAACGCGGGGGTGACCTATCAGCGCCTCGTCACAAAGATGTTCCAGGCCCAGCTCGGCCGATCAGTAGAGGTGTACATCGACGACATGGTCGTCAAATCTATGCGCTCCAGCGACCATCTGACGGATCTCGGCGAAGTCTTCGGCATCCTTCGCGCCTACAAGCTCAAGTTAAACGCTTCCAAGTGCGCCTTCGGCGTAGCCTCTGGCAAGTTTCTCGGCAGCTTGGTGACGCGAAGGGGGATAGAGGCCAATCCGGAACAGATCACTGCCATCCAGGGCATCCAGAGTCCCTCTACCACGAAGGAAGTTCAAAGGCTTACAGGAATGGCCGCCGCACTCAATCGCTTCATCAGCCGCTCATCAGATAAGTGCAGGCCTTTCTTTCAGCTTTTGAGGAAAAATTTGAAGTTCCAATGGACCCCTGAGTGCGACCAGGCATTGGCCGCACTCAAAACTTATTTGATGTCACCACCATTACTCTCCACCCCAACTCGGGGGGAGATTCTGTATTTATACCTTGCGGTCTCGGATCACGCAGTGAGCTCCGTCCTCATCAGGGAGGACGAGGGAGTTCAAAAGCCGATCTATTACACGAGCAAGACCCTGCTCGATGCCGAGACCAGGTACCTCCTGTTGGAGAAGCTTGCGTTGGCTCTCGTTACCGCCTCCCGCAAGCTCTCCCATTATTTTCAATCCCACACTATTGTGGTGATCACGGAGCATCCACTCCGTTCATTGTTCAAGAAAGCTGACTTTTCAGGGCGCATATCAAAGTGGGCAGTTGAACTGGGGCAGTATGACATACAGTACCGTCCCCGAACTGCGATCAAAGCCCAGATCCTAGCGGACTTCATTGTCGAATTCGCCTCCCCCAACCCGGCTCCGACCCAGCTCGGCACGGCACTGGGGGGCACAGGGCAAGAGCCAGTAGAAACAGAAGTCCAACAGTCTCCCACCTCGGCATGGAAGATCTTTGTCGACGGGTCGTCCACCTCCAAGAGAGCTGGCCTCGGCATAGTTCTCCAATCGCCAGAGGGACTGGTCATAGAGCAAGCCTTCACCTTGGACTTCAAAGCGACGAACAATGAGGCAGAGTACGAAGCAATGATTGCAGGGTTGAACAGCGCCCGAATCCTCGGAGCCCAGCATCTGGAGATCTTCAGCGACTCTCAACTGGTAACTAGCCAGCTCGCTGGGGACTACCAGGCCAGGGACGACAGGATGGCGGCCTACTTAGCCCTTGCGAAAAAACTACTCTCCCAATTCCAGAAAGCCGAGGTCAGGTAAATATCCCGAGATACCAACACGCACGCAGATGCGCTTGCAAACCTGGCCTCCGCTGTCGAAGCAGGAAAGAGGAGGACCATCGAGGTCGGGTCAGTATCAAGGTAAAGCCTAGAACTCCATTCATCTCGGCTTGTCCTCTGTGCTGACCTCGGCCCCAGCTGGATGGATCCAATCGTCGCCTACTTGAAGGACGACCAGCTCCCCGAGGACAAGACAGAAGCCCACAAGATCAGGCTAAAGGCAGCTCGGTTTTGGCTCTCTCCAGAAGGCAAACTCTACAGGAAGTCCTTCACGGGTCCATACCTCCAATGCGTCCACCCGTCCAAGGTGGACGACTTCCTGTACGAGATCCATGAAGGAATCTGCGGCAGCCATATTGGAGGTCGGTCATTGGCCTACAGAGCAATCAGCCAGGGTTACTGGTGGCCCTACATGCAAAAGGACGCCCAGGTCTACGCCAGGAAATGCGAGAAATGCCAGAAGTTCTCCCACTCCCTCCATCAGCCAACACAGGATCTGAGTCCCCTCTCTAGCCCATGGCCCTTCGCTCAATGGGGCCTGGACATTGTGGGGCCTCTTCACCGAGCTCCAGGGAACAAGAGATGGTTGATAGTGGCTACGGACTACTTCACAAAGTGGATAGAGGCTGAGCCGTTGTCTTCCATCACGGACAGGGACTCCAGGAACTTCGTTTGGAAAAACATCCTTACGAGGTTCGGCATCCCCCGGACCCTGATTTCGGACAACGGGACTCAGTTCGATTCCAAATCCTTCAGAGACTTCTGCCAAGAGCACGGCATCAGAAACCATTACTCCACCCCGGCATATCCACAGAGTAATGGCCAGGCAGAAATCTCCAACAAAGTGATCCTGGACGGCCTGAAGAAGCGACTGAACATGGCAAATGGCAGATGGACAGAGGAGCTTCCGAGCGTGCTGTGGGCATACAGAACGACTCCATGGAGGTCCACCTCAGCAACTCCTTTCTCTCTGGCCTACGGGATGGAGGCGGTCATTCCCTTGGAAATCGGCCTTCCTACCCTGAGGACAGAGCTGGTCGACCAAGGCCGAAACGAGACGAACCTGGCGATGGAGCTGGAGCTGGCGGACGAGCGACGAGAAGCAGCAGCCCTGAGACTGACCGACTATCAGCAGCGGTTAGCCAGGGCGTACAATCAAAATGTCAAGGAAAGAAGGTTCACTGCGGGAGAGCTCGTTTTAAAGAAGACCCTGCCAGCTGACAAGGAACCAAATGAGGGGAAGCTTGCCCCGAACTGGCATGGCCCGTTCAGAGTAGTCTCACTGGCAGGAAAGTCAGCCTACAAGCTCGAAGACTTGGACGGCAAGCCGCTACCGAGACCGTGGAATGCATCCCACCTGAAGAAATTTTATTTCTAAAGATGTAATGAACTTCAGAATCAATAAAAGCAGCTCTTGCCTTGTCATCTATCTGTCTCTCTCTGGTCGACTCCGGCTGGAAATGGCTTCGAGTTCCTACACTCAGCCTTTCCTAAAGCCCCGTGTCTTGGACACACTCAAGGCTCTACGCCCTGGAAACGGCCTGGAGTTCCTAAACTCAGCCTTTCCTAAAGCCCCGTGTCTTGGACACACTCAAGGCTCTACGCCCTGGAAACGGCCCGGAGTTCCTAAACTCAGCCTTTCCTAAAGCCCCGTGTCTTGGACACACTCAAGGCTCTACGCCCTGGAAACGGCCCGGAGTTCCTAAACTCAGCCTTTCCTAAAGCCCCGTGTCTTGGACACACTAAGGCTCTACGCCTTGGGAATGGTCTAGAGTTCCTACACTCAGCCGTTTCCTAAAGTCTGGGTTCATAAACCCCTCACAACGGCAGTTCGGCCAAGGACAGTTCCCTGAAGTCCGGGTTCATACACCCCTCAGAAGGCCATTGCCGAGCTCACTTTCGCCGAGCCAAGGCCAACGGAACGGGTCCACTTCGGCACAATGCAGCTCGTCTCGGCCAAAGCCAGCCCTTTCGGCCGAGGTCAGTGCCAGCATCCAAACACAAAAATCCAAGCATTCCGGAACGGCGCAAAGAAATGAGAAAAAGAACTCAAAAGCACTGTACACAACCTGGGCAGAAGGCTCGAGGACGCTGGATCGCCGCCTGGAGGTTCTGAGCGACCCTGGACCTCGCTGGGCTCTGCAACACCCTCGGCGGCCAGTGGGACCAGCCAAGCTTGAAGAAGCCTCCCGGTCCAGCGGGGCCTCATCCCGCCTTCCGTACGACGGGCGCACAGGGCCGCGTCGGACGAGAATGCGCCACCGTCCCCCTGCAGCGCATCCTCATTCTGTCTGGCCAGGGGCGGATGGCCGTGAACCCGCGTTCAGAGAGCGCGCGGTCCACGGGGAGTTCCTTCAGAGAGCGCGCAGACCACGACAGCCTTCCCCCTCGGGGATAGCCGTCCAACGGCGCAGGGTTCCCCCCGGATCAAATAACTTCGGACACCTCCCGGACATGGCTCCTACAACTATGTTCTTTCCTTCTCCCATGGCGAGCCTGCTCCCCCTACTTATAGGGTGGAGGAAGGCTCAGTCTCCGAAAGGAGTTATGAGGGCGAAGTCTCCCACGCGTTACTGGGAATGCACGGCTGTTGACCGGCGATCCCTATGGCGCCACGTGGAGACATCCGTCCGATTCCCTCGTCAGCCGCGCCATCGTGTCTATCGCTATTCAAGATCGCCCAAGATACGGAAGATCAGCGCAAATACCAATGAAGATCACCTAAAATACGGAGGATCAGCGCGAATACCAAAGAAGATCACCTAGGGTATGGAGTATCGACGCTAGCGCCCAAGAAGACTACTCGACACTCAGTTCTAACGTTCCGTCACAAGGAGCACTCTGCCGAACTCAAGCATTAAAGTACCAGGCTTAAAAGAGACAGAAGCGCGAGTATTTGAAGAAACCTTCAATTGTATTAAAATCTCACTCATTACAGTGTTCAGCAAATACAAATTGAAGAAGATTACAGAGCATAAAGCAAGAAAGCGAATATCCCGATATCCCGATATCCCGAGGTCATGACCGGTCAGTTGCACGGGCTGCAGCGTCAGAAGCTTCGCCGGATGGACGGGCATAGGTCGGCACCGGAAGCATGTACGGAGGAGGCTCCCGAAAGGAGGGGTGACCCTCCGAGACCCCGACCTCCTTCAGGCCGGCAAGCCACCCTTTCGCCCAGGCCTTATCCCTCACAACAAGAACCCTTTCCTTGTAGTGGGCGGTGACCTGCACTTTGGCATCCTCGAACGCAGCATCGCACTCGGATTCGAGCTTCGCCTCGGCTTCATCCGCCCTCTTGGACTCGGATTCGAGCTTCGCCTCGGCCTCATCCGCCCTCTTGGACTCGGCTTGAAGCAGGGCCGCGTAATCGTCTCCCATCTTCGAGATGGAGACCTCGAGCTCGGCCACTCTAGTCCTCTCCGCCTCGGCTTCTTCCCTCACCTGCCCGAGCTTCGCCGCGTACTCCTCTTCCACCCTGGCTAACTTCTGGCTAACGGCGTCCAGGGATTCCTGCAGGCCGTTCTTCTCCACGGACAGCTCGGCAACGTCCGCGCTGTACCTGCGGATCCTGTCAGCAACGGCCATGGACTTCTGTGCCGCCTGTCAAAGAAACGAGATGTGCATGTTAGATCCAAAGTGCGCCAGACGCTAAATCGCTGGTTTGACGATGGAAATGAAGATTTACCACGAAGTTGGACTGCAACATCGACAGGATCAGCTTCTGATCGCTGTACTTGTCCAGCCGCTCCATGTCCCGGGGAAGGGCGCAGGCTCGCCCTAAGGCCTCGAGGACCGGGAGATCGATCTTGTGAAGAATGCAATCCTCCATCGTCATCGGCCTCCCCGGCCCAGGCATGAAGCTCGGCTCCCATAACGGCGGCCCCTGGGGCAACGAGGCAGCAGCCGAGCTAGGGCCCGCGTCGGTCCTCGGCATCTTCAGCGGCCGAGTTTCCTCCTGCTCAGCCTCAGCCGGGGGCGGGCGTACCCCTGGATCAACAGGGCTAGGGGGCGCGGGAACCTCCGCCACCTCTGCAGGAGAAACCACCCGAGCCCTCGGAGACGGATGCCTCGGAGAATTTACCGGCACCTGGGTGGCTCGGGCGTCCTCCACTCCAAGCGCCAAAGCCTCGAGATCCTCGAAGGACAAACGCCTGTTGTGCCTCATCTCGGAGCCTGGCGAGGGAGATCGGGCAGTTTGACTCGATTCCCTTCCTGAGACCTGGGGAAGTCTCGATCCCGATGTGGAAGCTAGGGTTCCAGACGTCGCCCTAACGTCAGACGACACCCGCGAGGGCTCTGCGACCTCCGGAACGGCCTGCTCCTGACCGACCTCGGATCCGGCACCTTCACTCTGGATCGGCTCTACGGTGCCCCTCAAATACCCGCGGTACTTCGGCTGATACCCTAGCAGCGACCAGGCCGCCCTGCCGTCATGACCGCTGTATCGCTTCACCAGGCGGAGCCAGGCCTCGTTCCTCTTCCAGATGTATCTGGCAGCCCGTTTTCTCTCCTTCAAAGCTGCAACAATCAGAAGCATAAGCGCGGCAGAACAAAGAAGAAACTTATGAAAAAAGGAAAAGACACGAAGGGTGTTTACTTGGAATGGTACCGAAGTGGCGAGGGACCTGGTAGCCTCTATCGGTGTCGGCCTCCCCAAACTCCCAGTTCCCCGAGACGTACAGAAGATCGTCTCCAGCATACTTGCTCGAATCCTCCAAGTATCGGACGAAGCCGTCCCGGCCTGGCTTAGCCCGGAGATAATAAGAATCCCCGGACTTGCATATGTCGTAGACATCCTCAAGGTCGAAGACGCCGAAGTCGGTGCCCAGGACCTCATTCAACTTGACCGTGCCCATCACGATCTTGAAGGCATTCGGCAGCAGTTGGCAGGGGCAGAGACGCCACTGACTAAGGCACCTCCTGAGAAGTGGGTGAAGGGGGAATCGGACCCCACCTTCTATCACGGCCACTAGCGGAAAAGGCATCCAGCCTCCCGAAAAGTCGCGAGGGTTGTAGCCATGGGGTTCACCACCCCTGACTTGGACATCAGCAGGGATCCTAAAGGCAGACCTGAAACCCTCGATCGCTGCCTCGCCCTCTAACCAGTGGCTATAAATCCCCATTCCTATCCCAGTCTAAAAACAGAGAAACCCGCAGAAGAAGAGGCAGGGCAGAAGGAACTTACGGAAGCAGAACGAAGATGCTGGGCAGCAAATAGACTCAACTTCAGCAGCGCACCACTTCTCAGATGAAGCTCCCTCACAGTAGTTTGCCCACCTCTGATGCTCGCCTCTGATTCAGAATAGCAGACGAAGGGTAAAACGAACCTCGATTGCCCTATATATAGCAGAGAGTCCCCCTTTCCAGAAACCCTAATCGGGCGCGCCAGGGGGCGCCTCTTGGGATTCGGCGCGAATCATTTCAAAAATTGATTACGCCCCTGACTAACCGGCGCGCTAATCATTTCAAAAATTGATTGCGCCCCTGACGAGACGGCGCGTACGACCTCGAGGAAACAGACAACCAGCCGGGAGATGACGCGTGGAGCCGTCGAACTGTCCTCAGCATTGAATAGGGGACGCCATTTATTACCTCGAACATCCAAAGCGACAGCGAGTCGGGGCCGAAAGGGGCTTTTTCCTCCAGATAGACCCGGCACATAGCTCCCGACCTCACGGCACTGACGTTCTGCGCTAGGTCAGAAGCTAGGGGGCAATTGTGTGGGGAGATTTCCAGAGCTACAGGATTAAGCTAATCACAGCCATCAGATGGGACTAAGCATTCTCACGTGCCATCCGCGTGCCATCTACGTGGCACCAATCTCACCTCGGCTACCAGAACGGGAGGTCCGGCCGAAGTCAGGCAGCTCCGGGCCCTTAGCGCCGAGCTGGCCCACCTCGGGCGTCATCTCGGCGAGGAGTCCACCCCGGTCGGGCCATCCCGGATGCCATCTCCGCAGAGAGCTCCACCTCGGGTGGGCCACCCCAGTGCCATCTCGGCAGGAAACCCTACCTCGGCTGAAGCTACCTCGGCTGAAGAAGCCAGGGCAGTAGCCAGAGCAAGAAAGAACCTTCACTTGCGCCCCTCATTCCCCACGTCATCAGGCACGTGGAGAGATAGGGTCACGAGCTAGTGGGACAGACACGACATCCAGCCGCCCGCTATCTTCACCAGATCGCTGACATGGCGGCATCCAGCGGCTGAGGCCACATCAGGGCAAGGCCCGAGGGAAGATCCGCTGGTACTCCAACCGCCAAAGGCGCCCAACACAATCTGGCCCAACAAGACACGCATTTAATGCAATGTGGGCTGACCCGACTAGCATTAAATGCTGAGTGGGCCGGATTAGACTGCATTTATTACTTTGTGGGCTGATCATGACTTCCCAGTCGAATCATGGGACCCACACCAAGATATTCTCTGAAAGATACGATCCAAACCTCTATAAATAGAACTCCATGCACCATGCAAGGTACGCACAATCTCATTCACAGAGCCCTTACTCTGTCTCTCTTCTCCCTCTCCTTCCATTGTTCCAGTTCCCACACTGACTTTGGCATCGGAGAGCCTTGCGCCGCTCAGGCCAGGGTCCTCTGACCGTTTGCTACTCTCTTTCAGGCTTCCGGACGGCATCCAGACATTCCCAGACACCATCATCTTCTCGGATAAGTCCTATAAGGCTCCCTCTTATTGTGGGTCATTATTTTCTGCACCTACAGTTGGCATTGTCCAAATAAAAACAAACTCTCTTTCTCTCTCTGATGGAAAAATTCACGTCCCTCATCTCCTCCACCCTCCTTACTCCTCATTATCCCTCTCATTCTCTTCTTCATCTCTCCTTTAGGCCTTCTCCAGTTCTCTCTCTTCAACCTTACCAGTACCCCATCAACCCCATAAAACCACACATTGACAAGCCATGAAATTATACCAAACCAACAAACTCAGCAATCTCTAAAGATTTCATTAGCAATCGCCTTCCTGACATCAACACCACCACAAGTACCAACAATTCTCATCCAATTACAATCAATGAGGTAAGTTGAAAAACAATCACTTGTTCTTATTTGAGTATGATTTTGATTGGGTTGGAAGAAAATATGATTTTGGATGTATTTTCTCCTGTTTTAGGAGGAAGAGGAGATTAAGAAACTGAGTAGCTCGGAGAAACTTAAAGTGGGTCTTACAAGAGCTAGTCAAGCCTCGATTCAGAGAGCGATTGTTATGCGCAACTACACAACCTATAAGGATGAGAGAGATTCTTACCAAGAGGATCCATTTATAGGAATGCCTATGCCTTTCATCAGTTAAGACAAACTCACTAACGCCTATGCCTTTCATTAGTTAAGACAAGCTCACTCACAACTACTGTTAAATATTTCACATATATATATGTATATATGTTGTGTTTATTTGTGTTCCATTTGTTTCCCATTGGGCCATGATTTCATCTAGTCCTCTTGATTGATGGACCCCACCATCCCTGCCAAGTATGGATCACTGAATTGGTAGCCGAGTGTGGACAAACATTTTTATATTTTGAGTCTTTCTAACTATTTGGAGGAGGCAGAGATGATTGAAAGAAAACATAAGAAAAGAAGAAAGTATCCAGATCATTGAAAGACATTTCCTTTGAATAGATATAATCATGGTTTTTTTTTTGCATGCAGGAGATTCTGATGTGTGGCCCATCAGATGATCATACTAGGCCCGGCGAAATATAATAATAAAGGGGCTACACAATTCCATTACACATCCTATCATTAGATATTGAAATTAAAGTGAGCCTTAAAAGAATTCTTAATCTCAGTGATTGGAATTCCCTGTAAATTGAATACTAATTATATCTGGAATAATCTCCACAATTAAGACTTCCCATCTTTATTTCAAAACCTCCGGTGATTAGGAGTTACACTCTCCCACCATGCATATAGCAAGGGCTATTAAATGGTTTGAATTTGAAACGTTTGAGAATCCTATCTATAAGATTTTGAACTAAAAATACTGTTCAAACCACCTTGAGAGGCCTATTTTATCTCCCTATTTTATCTGCCTATTCCTATAAATCCACTATGGCTAAAAACATTATATTTTTATTTAATAGCCAATTGTCAAAAAAAACTTTTAAATTATTTTTAAGAGAATTTTACCTGAAAAGGGACCTTAGAGGTCCAGTGATCATAAAATGGGCCAATAGTAAATCTGGCACGGAAGTGGTCCCCTGGGACCACTTCCGTTTTTTTTTATCAATAGTGGAACAAGTGACGACGTCGTCGCTACATTGAACCCCAATAAAAAGCGCGCGAAACCCCACTTCCCCACTTTCCCCTTCTTCCTCCCATCCCTACCTCCATTGCCCCTGGCGATTTCAGTTACTCCTTCTTCAAAAGAGCAAGCAGGTGGTCCCAAAGGTCATTTTCCATGTTTGGATTGTAGCATCAAGATTCGAGCATCTTTATTTGGAAAACCCACCGAGACCCCACTTCCCCATTTTTCCGTTCATCCTTCCATCACTTTTGCACCTTCTTTTCTCCTTCCTCAAAAGGTCGTTTTCCCACCTATTGGATTGTAGCATCAAGCTTCCAGTATCTTTTTCGGGCTATGGTATTCTTCTTGTCTCTTTTTCTTTTTCTGTATTACACAATGATGATTTACTGTGGTTTCTTAATCTTCTTTCCATTTACTTGACATCCTAAAATGGTTAATATTCATGCATTGTACATGATTTTTGCATTGAATCGACCCACGACTTAGTCCTTCCATTTTCCCCATTCTCGACTGGGTTGGCAATCCTAGTGGACATGCAGAGACTTCATGTTTGGACTACTTCATTGCTACTGAAATAGGGAGACATCAAGCATAATGCCGATCATTTTGAATTTGATTATAGTGTGATGATATTGTAGAAGATAACAATTGGGTTTTACTAAACAAAAATTTGGGTGTGCAAAGAGGAGAATAAATTAACAGGTACCAAAATCATATAAGTAGAGACTTTTCTAAATTGATAAGTTAATCAAAATTATACAGTAGTGGCGGAATCCGGATCCAGCTATAGCCCTATTCTCATTGAAAATTCATCACTCCTTTTTTTTTGTTTTGTTGGATCATCACAATTCTGATACACACACTAAAATATAGAGACTTGTAGTGGTGGAAAAAACCCATAGGCTTTGGACCATTCGCAATAACAAGTATGATTTGGCCCATTGACAACATAGACTTCCTAATGACAATAGGATGGAATTAAGCTACACATGTGGCCCTTGCATAAAAATGGACCCATTATACCATTATAATTGTTATTGTTCTTCTTATTCATCATGTTTCCATTGTAATGGCTTCATCATTAATCATTTTAGTAATACAAGTGTTGTAAATAAATTTATTCATATAAGAGTATTTGAACTAACTTCAATACCTATTCATTTGCAATGAATTAAAGCCAGAAACAATTGTATAGAGGAAGCGGTGGGAAAGGTTGCATTCTGTTTTTCCAACCATTAAATTTAAATAAGTATTGCTATGATTCTAATTCATACATACAGGCCTAGATAAACGTTGCTATGATTTATTTTTAAGTGAATGTAATGAGTCTGTACCCATCAAAATAAGTAGTCTCATATTTGGAATTCTCCAAATCATGAAGACAAATTGCCCCCAGATGTTTGCAACCAAACATGACTTAAATTTCAAATACTGCTATAAGGGAAAGAAGAACTTGAGGGAATTTCCTTATTAGTTTTTAATTTCCTTATTAGTTAGCTTTACTTCTCGCTCTAGTTATGTTTACATCTCCCTCTCTCGATCTATTTATTTTTTGCAGATGGCTGGAAGTGAGGGAATAAGAAATAGGCTTCTATATGACCAGGACAATCATATTTCAGAATCCATAAACCATGGACATGTATATTCTTAGCCACCCTTTCATATATATATATATATAGTTTACCTTTTTCTTAACTGTAATAACTTGAAACTGTCTCGCAGGAATTTGGTACATTTCGATGCATACCTATGAACCCGGACAAATCTGTTTGGGTGTTAAATGATATCCAAAAGGAGTATGTAAGGCAAGCTGGTTTACATCATTTTGCAGAAATGGAACATATTAGGATAGATCATGCTCTCATTACAGCCTTGGTTGAGAGATGGCGTCCTGAAACAAACACCTTCCACTTCCCATCCGGTGAGGCCACTGTTACTCTTGAAGACGTGGCCTACATATACGGGCTACCTATCGATGGCCCAATTGTTACCGGGAGAACTTTCCCGAGTTCAATGGTTAGTGATGTATGTCTTGACTTACTTGGCAAGGCCCCAATTCAGGGTACCGAAGTAAATGGGATTAATATTAAATTCACTTGGCTGGAGGACAATTTCGCAGCGGTGCCATCAAATAAGAAGAGTACGAAGAAGAAAAAGAAACTTTCTAAGGATGATGAGATCTACAACACTAGGGCGTACCTTTTCTTCTTAGTTTCCAGTCAAATTATGTCTAACACATCGGGTGGAAGGGGTCCGGCATATCTTCTAGAGTTGTTCAAGGAATTTAAGCCATATGCATGGGCCCCTGCCTGTCTTGCCAATCTTTACTGGATTTTAGCAAAGGCAGTTAAATATGTTAAGGACAAGTCTGAAGATAGACATCAGGAGGGAGATGAAAGCAAATCACCGAACAAAACTGATGATTCTAGGAAGTTTAGAACTTTGACTGGACCTCTTCAACTTCTCCAGGTGATAACATTTTTATTTGAACATATTTACAGTTTTTCTACAACTGTTACATTTGTATTTACTTATTGATGACTGTTTTTTGCAGCTATGGGCGTACACGAGAATGCAAATTGGACGTTGTCCACCACCAACGGATACATGGAAAAGTGATATTCAGTTCCCATTGATGAAAACATGGGCAGTTAGGTTGAATTCATTCAAAGCTGTAACCACACTGATTAAGACTCGAGAAGAGTTGAACAAATTGCCAGAGGACGGTGTAAGTTCAATATAATCGGATGGTATACAATTGGGATTTGATGCTTTTATCATTACATTGAAACTAATCTTGTTTTATTTCTTTTTCTGTAGTTCAAATGGCAACCATATAGCAAGTTCGGAAAGACATTCCGTCATACTGTTTCTAAAGCCGACCGTGACCTATTTTCATCTTCAACGGTCTTGGCTTTTTATTGGGTAGTGGAGCGACATAATACGGGTCGCGTTATGAAACAGTTTGGATTTGTTCAGGAAGTTCCCCCACCGTTCAGCATGCCCTATCCAAGAGTGGAGCGAGTAGAAAAAATCGTGTATGACTACAGTGCACCTGGCAGGGTACCTAATTATGTGTTGTGGGACAGTAGATCCCGGTGCAATCTGAAGGGAAAAAAAGCATCTTCAAAGACACATAATGATGAGTATATGCATTGGTATCGGGCCAACACGATCATGTACATCGGTCGAGGGCAGGAGCATGAGGAGATTGATAAAAAAAAAAAAAAAACGTGATGAACATGAGGGTTGTTGTGAGCAGAAGCACGTAAGATACCGGTGGCTATTTCTGTCGATATAATTTTTCATTTCCACATGCCTTATGGCTGATTTTCTTGTTATGTCCACAGGTTCATCAACTCTTGCTTCACATGGAAAGGTCAGTTGACCGTGCTGTTCGGAAGAAAACCTCAATTGAGCATTTCCGGGAATCATGGATCAGGAAGATACTCAGATTTAGATCTGGTTTGAATACCAAATTCGTCAAATTTAAGGATGACCACTTATACAGCTCAGCATCAGAAGATGTAAGCAAAAATTTCATCGATTTATTTTTATTGTTACCTCAGGGATGTCATTCTATGCAATGTGTGAAAGATTTTATCCTCAAGTTGATGTATTTGAAATTAAACAATGACAGGATAAAAAGGCGTCCACCGACGGATTGATGGTTAAAAAGCCTGCATCCAAAAGAAGCCCAGGGAAAAAGAATGGAAAGAAGCAGAAGAGCGTGAAGCACAATATTGATGTTCCAGGTTCACCTATGTCACACACCCCTACTGAACATGCCCCTGAAGTAGCCAAGGAGGATTGCAGTATGGATCCAGATTCAGTAGAAAGACAAACTTCTACACCTTCCACTTCCAATGAGCCACCAGTGGTTGATATCTTTTCCACTCCTCAGGGGGCATCAACCTCGCAAGCAATAATAGTTTCACCGATCAGGGCGTCCATTGATTCACTAGTTTGGAGGTTAAAAAGATTGCCCCGAACGAGGAAGATTCCAGAAAAGTATGATGATTACTTACACTCAATGGGTGGATCGGAGTATTCACTCTCCAAAAGTGACAGGTTTCTACTGAATGGGTTCAAACGATATTTCAATGAGAGGTATAATGTAATTACATTACCATCGTAATGGTTTCATTCCATATATGGCCTTATGTGTATTGTATTTTGCAGTAAGAATGAGCTCGACATTGTATGCACATTGGTATCCAGTGAAGTCCTCTATTCTGCTCTAGAGGAGGGAATTTGGTTCGACACCAATATTCTGTATTATTTGTTTGATGTGTTGAGGGAGAAGTGTCAAACGGCCTTTTTGGCAGACCCAAGCATTTCTGTGAGTATATAGATTCTGATTTGTAGTTATGACTTCGTTGCCAGTTGGAGGTTAAAAACTCACATTTAATTTTTTTGCAGAGCTGGTGGCAGTCTGGATTGCCAACCGCTGAAGAAGCAGCCTTCGGTCCCGGAGGTTCTCGAGTGTTTGAGGCTAGAGAATGTAAAACATTGGTTTACGTTATTCACTCTGTCAATCATTTCACATTACTTGTTGGGTATACGGACGAGAGGAAATGGGAATTCTACAATAGTTCTAGCAGTGATCGTCATGCTTTAACTACCTGTAAACGATTTGTAAGTATACCATAATGGTACAAAAATTTAAAAGAGCTTCTTAAGGTGTTATCGTACAAGATTTAGTCAGATTTCTTTTACTGATCTTGCAGGTTGAGTGGCTGACGACGAAGTTCAGCCAATATGGGTGGGAAGACCCATACATATGGACAATCAACGTTAAAACGAACATCCCACTGCAGGATAACGGCTACGACTGCGGTGTCTTCGCCGCTGCGTTCGCTGAGCACTGTATATTTCGTCGTCCGATTAACTTCACGCAGGCTGACATGATGTATTACCGGGAACGAGTCATCATTGAGATCTTCAAGCGCAGCTGGGAGTTGAATGCATACCGATTGAATATTGATGAGATTCCACTCGACTCAATTGATCCTCAGAAATGATGAAAATTTGATCTTTTGTTGTGATCCATTGTTGAATGTAAATCTAACTTTTTGTATGTAAAAAGTTCAAATGAATGTAAAGGGAAGTTTTGTTTGCTTCTGTATGATCAAACAAAGTTATTTGGCTTTATTGAATGTTGCATTCCTATGTATTTTTTTAATGCAGCTTGTAATATGGACGTGAATGTAGTATGGTAGTTGTAGTGCATTCGCACATCCAACCATTACAGAAGTAACAAGTTTGAAGATATTGCTTAAAACCGACGACGTCGTTGCTTCACAGAACCTAATATATAGGGTCCAGTATTTTGAACTGACAACGTCGTCGCTTCACAGAATCTAGTGGAACATAGTTGTGTGTTAATAACTGACGACGTCGTCGCTTCACAGAAACGTTTATAAAAATCACAGATGTAATAAATGACGACGTCGTCGCCTCACAGAACATAGCGCAAACTATATGTTTGTTAATACTGACGACGTCGTCGCTTCACAGAATCTAGTGGAACATAGTTGTGTGTTAATAACTGACGACGTCGTCGCTTCACAGAAACGTTTATAAAAATCACAGATGTAATAAATGACGACGTCGTCGCCTCACAGAACATAGCGCAAACTATATGTTTGTTAATACTGACGACGTCGTCGATACACAGTATCTGGCCTGAAATAAATGGTTGCTGATACTGACGACGTCGTTGCTTAACAGAAACTATTGGAATCACTTCTAGTGTTAAACTGACGACGTCGTTGCTTCACAGAATCTAGTGGAACATAGTTGTGTGTTACTAACTGACGACGTCGTCGCTTCACAGAAATGTTTAAAAAAAAAACAATTATAATAACTGACGACGTCGTTGCTTCACAGAATCTAGTGGAATATAGTTGTGTGTTAATAACTGACGACGTCGTCGCTTCACAGAATCTTTTAAAAAAAAAACACTTATAATAACTGACGACGTCGTTGCTTCACAGAATCTAGTGGAATATAGTTGTGTGTTAATAACTGACGACGTCGTCGCTTCACAGAATCTTTTAAAAAAAAAACACTTATAATAACTGACGACGTCGTTGCTTCAAAGAATCTAGAGGAACATAGTTGTTTGTTAATACTGGCGATGTCGTATTTTCACAGAGGGATATGGTGACAATAGTTGACAAAAGTTGATAACAAAAATGGTGACATAGTTGATAAAAGTTGATAACAAATTTGTTGAAACTGTTATATATAAAGTTGTATTACAAAAGTATGATCCACATCAAGGGATATGCACAAGATATGCTAGAAAGCTACCCCACAAAAGTATGATCCACAGCAGGGGCTATGTACAAGGTATGCTATCAAATCACCCCAACATAAAGTATTTCTATCCCACAAAAGTATGATCCACATCAATGGATATGTACAAGGTATGCTAGAAAGCCACCCAAAAAAAGTATTTCTACCCCTCAAAAGTATGATATTGACAAGATATGCTAGTTGGATCTATGCAACATGATCTGATGGTGGATTGCGACAACTCTTTCGGTTATGTCCCCTATGTTTGCAGTTAGAGCAAGTAACAACCCTGCGTTGTCGATTTCTGTCCTCAACACGAATCCGGGATTTCTTTGGACGCCCTGGTTGTTTGGTAGCACGTGGAGGCAAGACGATTTCATTTGATGTATGTTCCCATTGTCTGCTATCACGAGTGGCATGAATGACCTCACTATACGAAGCACGATAAGTAGTTGTTAGGTAACAATCCTCAACATAGTCATATGGATTCAGGTGCCTAACTTTCATCGCTGCTAGTGCATGACAGCATGGAATCCCCATTATTTCCCATCTACGACAGCTACACTTCTTCAGTTCAAGATCCACAATATCTATGAATTGTGCTGATTGAACCTGAAACTCAACGAGCCCGGCAACACGTACATGCACGCGGCGTGAGTCTTCAGCCTCTTGGCTCATTAGTTTCTCTGCATAGGGCGTTAATCGCGATGTAATATCCAGTGACTCGAGATGTCTTCTCTGGAAGAATTCCATCAACTTCGCACGGATTTCTTCGACTTGCTTTGTAATAGGAAGCACCCTAATGTCCTTTAAAAGCGCGTTCGTACATTCGGCAGCGTTGCTGGTTATCATGTCATAGCGCCGACCCTCAACAAACGCATTTGACCAACGTTGTTTTCCAATGGCATTGATATAATTATGCGCCCCTTGGTCTACAGACATGATGTCATTCATATAGGCCTCATACTCACATGGTCTAAAAGACTTGGCAGCCCGCCAGAATTTCAATACAATGGCACGATCACAGAAGGCTGTTTTAATGTTCTCTGCAATGTGATAACAACAGTAGCAGTGAATCGCGCTTGGAATGATGTTGGCCAATGCCGGGACAAGACCCTTTTGTCGATCAGACACAATAGTCAAATTTGTTGGACTTCCCAAAGCAAGAGATAGGTTGGCAAGAAACCACTCCCAACTGTCACGACGTTCGGCCTCGGCCAAAGCGAAAGCTATAGGAAATAGCTTATGATTACCATCATAGGTGACAGCCACTAGAAGCACACCCGGATACTTGCCGCGAAGATGTGACCCATCAACAGCGATCTTCGGCCTCATCGACGAACAGAATGATCGGATACAAGGACCGAAAGCCCAGAAGAATCTTCTAAACCTGTCTTCAACAGTCGTGTCGATATTAGTCACAGTACCTGGATTGGTCATGTGTAATTCTTTACAATATAGAGGTAAAATCTTAAAAGATTCTTCATATGATCCCCGAACTACACGCAAGGCCATCTCTTTTGCAATATGTGCTTTTCTATAAGTGATACGGGTGCCAAACTCCTTTTGGTATTCATTCATAATTTCTTTTGGCTTCAAGTGGTTATTGCATCGGACTCTGTCCTCAATGAACTCTTCAATAAGTTTCGAGGATGCTTGGGGATGTGTCATTCCCATCATTGGTTTTGAGCAACAATGTCTTGGGTTATAAGTCCGCACCTTAAATTCCGGGCCTGAATCAACGATGGAAGCATGTATACGCCAGGGACAACAATCATCTCTGCAACGTGCCGTGACTTTTTTCGTCTTGGTCGACACATGTCGTAGAGTAAAATTGTTATAAATTGCAAATTTCGCAAGAGATCTTCTGAAGCTTTCACGATCAGGAAATTGACGCCCTACCCACATTTCTCGTGCTGAGTCCGTACCAGTATCGGCTATAACATCTTGAGGGGCCATTGTGTCTACAAAATTGATATCTCCCATAGCCACTGAATGAAGCACAGCCTGAATGGTTTCAGATCCTTGTTGATTACCAATATAATTGACATCTTCCATAGCAAGTGAATGATCCACAGCATGAATGGTTTCACCTCCTTGTTCATTACCCCCGGAATTGACATCTTCAATAGTAAATGAATGATTCATAGCATGAATGACTTCAGCTCCTTGTTCATTGCCAACAAAGTTTACATCTTCCAAATCAAATGAATGATTCGCATCATGATTGGTTTCGGTGCCTTGTTTATTACCAGCCATCATCGAAGAGGGAGTTCCACGAACCATTGATATATCAAAAGTAGCACATACAGCATCGTGTGCATCAACAGCCTCTCGATCTATACCATCCACATCAAAAACAGCTATTGTAGAACGATTTGTTGCATGAGGATCCAATGAGGTAGAGAAATGCATATCAACGTTTTCATGGAGATCCACGGTGGGAAATACTAGGCCAGACGTGGGCATTTTTATCTCGCAAATCCCTTTGCACATTTTCTTCTTGGCACTTGGACAGCCAACCTTCACTCGTTCTCTGCAAGGCATGGACAAGAATTTAAGTTAGGCACGACAAGTGCAACTATATAAATATTTAAAAAAATATAACATAGATACGTACCTAGAGCCTTCGCGTTTCTTGTTATTAACGTGTAGTTTCCTGTTGACATACACATGTAGCCCATGTTGCTCACTTCCAGACGCCATCAACATTCCTAGCATATCATTTTCATCTTCCAAACTGATCAACGAAAAAACGAGTCCATTGTGATGAAGGTATTTCATGCTTACATCCTTCATATTTGCATCCCAATTAGACAATGCAATGGCTTCATTCATCAACATGTCATATGTTAAGGTCTTAGGTAGAGACCTCATCTTCTGTCTTCCACCATTGTAGACCGGGCGTATAATGTCAAAGACAAACTCTCCATCAAAGTGAAATATGATGAAAATCTCAGACTTGGTCATTCTGCCGACGCAAATAAAGCATATATTAATTTGTTGGTATTAGCAAATGTAGTCCAAGGGTCACCTTTCACATAATGCTAATAGAGAGATGATTGTATGAGTCAAACTGTCCATTTCTATTTCTATTTACAAGGAAAAAAATCACAAGAGAAGTTAACTCCCCTAACACTGTTTTTTTCCTAGGGTTACTGACAGATGAGGAGTGAAAATGAAATCATTTTATTGGTGTTTGCTCCCACTTTATACAAGACATATTCACCAAGATTTCTGCACGTATTTGAGTACCCATCTTCATATTACTTATAAGGGTTTAACCCTAACGTGCAAATACGTAGATTCACAATCTTCATATGCTCTCAACTAGGGGTTGTGACAATAAACAACCTTAGAACAGCCAGAGTTGTTACCTTTCTCAAAAACCTTAATAAACTTTTCTCAAAAAAATGTATATCAAATGCCCTAATGAACTTTTCTGAAAAGGGTAAACATGAAACACAGAATCTTTGGTAGCTAATGCATGAAAGAACACATAAATAGCGATATACCTACCTCTTAATGGAGTTCAACAACCTCCATAAAGAAGCCCACCCGTTGGGGAAGACGCCTGCAGCGTCCCTATTCGTCGGCAGCTCAAAAGGATCCCACGAAAAAGAAGCTGTGACGGGATATGTATATATATATATAGAACATAAGCGACGACGTCGATACTAACACACTATTATAAGTGACGACGTCGTCGCTTGTAGAAAATAAGCAAAAAAAATATATTTTCTGGCGGGAAGACCCATTCCGTTACATATTATCTATGGGGACCTCTTCCGGTGAGTGACCAACTAGGGTCCTTTTTCAGGTAAAATTCTCTATTTTTAATCCAACTGTTCATCATTTAGTGGTTTTGATCATCGAATCCCAAATTAATAAAAGTACTTTCCTTCAACAGCCAAGATTGACTAGCTAATTTGTAGCGTTCAGTATGCATTGTAGTTGTGGCAATCATTTATCACGTTACTATTTCATGCTTCGCAACAATCACTACTACTTTAGATATTTACATCTCTTCTCTTTCATCTCTGACGTAGCTGCTTATGTTGTATTGTATGACCAGTTGTACATGCGTATGGTCCAAACGTTATTGGCTGTACAAGCTCACCCTTTTTTTAACCCAAAGCCAATGGGGTGGGACCATGAGAGGGCCCCCACATGGGAAGAGTTGATCCTCACATGTGGATTGAGACTAGCACCCACACACTTGGAGAAAGAGAGCAGCATATCCAGGGATTGAACCCTAGTTAGCTAGCTGGTGAGAGACGTAATTGCTAACCACCTTAGCAACCCATTGTTCTTGCCTCACTTCTGAGGGTGGCAGACACGGGATTTTTGTTTGGGGGGAATGGGCCCAAGCAAGTAGTTAGGTCTTGGGGGCAAACCCCAAATTTATATGTGGGTTTTGAGGGCGTATCCAAAATTTTCATTGAGTTTTAGAAGCAGATCGAGGTTTGATGGGGGCGACTACCCCAAAAACATATATGTAAATCCAACCCTTCATTTTTAGATATGTATAAGAATTAGGGTTAGGTTTTGATCATTCAAGTATCCAAGTTCTCTAATTTTGAGTAAAATATATATGAAACCTCAAAATACTCAAATATAGAGTTGAACTCAAGGTTCAGAACATTCAGAACTATAAATCAAATCATTGTATATTTGGATCTCAATCTTTTCAAATACTTGTATATTTCGATTCAAAAAGTTCAAATCCAAGGCGCTTGTCTTCACATTTGAAAAATACATTTAGATTTTAAGGGCCCAAGTAGCATGAATTATTTTCATATTTGAGAATGTAAATCTAAACTATAAGCTGGCCTAAAAGAATTATACTAGACATGACTTGGAGGATCCAGACTCTAGTAAGGAGTGGGATTTACATTCTACAAGACAGGTTCCGTGTTGGTCTCGGATCTGAAATTGGATCCCTATCCACCATGATTTTGCTATGGATCCAACCTGTTTACAGGTTATGTTCGTTGGAATGCACATTTGAAATTCATCCACTTCAGAGTGATCTGATAGATTGGGATTTTAAATCTCAACTATAGGCTAGCGTAAAAGAATTATACTAGACATGACCTGGAGGATCCAGACTCCAGTAAGGAGTGTTATTTACATTGTAGATGGAGGAGAATATTCTCCTTGGACCAGACTCCATAATGCTTACAATGTACTCCAGCTTATGGGCCCACTTAGATGCATGTGTATAAATGAGAAGAAGGCAGATGAAAAAGTCTCATGGCCATTGATTTATGGACAAGTGGGAGCCAAGAAATCAGCCCCACTTGATTAATCCTAGCGATTAATTTAATCATCTCTATTTTTTTTTTTTTGGTAAAGAGATTTAACAGTCTTAAATAAATGTCTTAACCATAGAATTTTTTAAGATTCAATCTAGCCGCGAGTGAAGCCTCTAAAAAATGATTATCAAAGAGGTTGTACTGAACAAAGGTGGGCGGTTGGAGAAAATCTTCTAGTCGATGAAATCTAACTAAAAATTTGAGTTGTTGATCAGACTCATCTCTTGGCCAAAGATTGTTCTAATGGTCTGGATTGTCATATGCTCATTTGCCAACCCAAGTTTGCTGTGTCCATCCAAGAGGTGGAAGGTAGGAATCATATGAAAGTGTAAGGCACAAAGTTTCTCGTGACCGGCATCACACGACCGTACATTTCATGCTGCCCGTTTGGGGTTAACCTGTGATTTTGTGAGGGGCGGACTTTTGGGGCGGTCGCCCCCTTTGAACCAGAAAAAAGCCTGAAAGGCATGGGCTCGGTCAAATGCTCAGTCAAATAGGTGCTCATTCAAATGCAAACAGGTGGAACAACCTTCCTGATATTCTATGCCACCTGCCATCTACTGTTGAGCATAAAGTGGGAGCAATTGCATTTGTATCAATCATATTTGAATGTACTAAAACCAGTCTATAAAAGCTAAGTCTACCAGCGTTCAATTTATCGAAAAATAGTGAACGCCTAGTTTCAAATTTTCTGTAATGTTTGATTTTTCTAAATCTTTTCTATTTTTAGAGTACAATCTGTGTTTCACCCCAATTCATCATAGATCATGGTTGTACGTGCAAAAATGATGACTCACAAGATTAGGGGTTCCTGATAGGACTTATCCAAAGGAAAGAAGATGATCAGCTGCCTCAAAGCCTGAAAGGGAATAACAAACGGTCAGAGGACCCTGGCCTAAGTGGCGCAAGGCTCTCCGATGCCTAAGTTAGTCTATGAACTAAGCAGAGGATGGAGATTTTTGGGGAAGAAGATGGGCATACCAGAATGGCGTATTCCTTCCTCCCTTTGCTTGAATTGTACTTGTGTTTATATAGAGGAATAGAGGAGGCAAAAGGGTGGTTGACTGTCTCGTCATAGCCCACTCTATCAGGTACTAGGGAGGCGCAGTCCCATCGTAGCCTACTTTTCTTTAATTGCAGTCCCATCGAGCCTCATCATGGCACTTTGGGAGCTGTGGGCGGCGATCTATCAGGAGATATGGGCTGTCCCCTTGTCTTGTCGCACGGGCCGTAGAGTGCTTGAGCGTATGTGGGAGGACAGCTGTCAGTGCTCAGTACTTTCATCGATATGAGGCGCTTGGCCGAGATGGAGTGTCTCGCTAAGGTGAGGACCTGGCGGAGATATAGGGCCCTGGCACTGTTGCCGAGGTGGATGGGGCTGGCACTGTCGCCGAGCTGGGCAGCCGAGGTCGGGGACGACGTGGCTTGGCTAGAAACTTCTGGCAAAGGCACCGAGATGGAGCACTAGGCCAAAGTGGGGTGCTTTGGCCGAAGTGGATTCTGCCGAGGTGAAGTGCCTGGCTGAGATGGACCTAGCTGGTGCGGGAGCCCGAGATGGATCATCTGGCCCGGACTCTCATGAGTTCGGGAATTTCCCCACACAAAGCCCCCCAGCTTCTGAGCTCATTAGACTTCTCTTTGAGGTCAGAAGCTAAGTATCATGGAGGACAACACTTGTGCCTTGGAGTTGCTTTTGTTTGGGATGACTAGCCGGCGTGGGACCTGGAGCCCGTGTAGCCTTGATGGCAATGTTGCCGAACTACATGAGCCAAGCACTGTTGCCGAGCCAAAGGACGATGCTTCTGCTGAGCTTGGGTTGAAATGTAGAAGCCAGGGTGTACCAATCCGATGAGAATCTCTGCTAGATGGAGAAGCGAGGGTGTATGAACCCGAAGTTTTGAGAGTGACTGAGTGTATGAACCTGAAGTCAATCCCAAGGTGTATGAACTCGAGATAATATGAGGCCGAGACAGAGAAGCCTGGGTGTATCAACCTGATGACAGTCTCTGCTGAGGTCGAGATGGATGTACCTAAGACCTGCATGAGGCCGAGCCAGCGTGAGACTGTAGCCAGCACGTAGACGGACCATCATTAGGTCATGAAATGCGGTCGAGACAAGCATGAGGCCGAAACCAACGTGAGGAGGAAACCAGCACGTGGATGGACCAGCATGAGGTTGTCTAGAGGCCAAGAATCCTGGGCGTATAAACCCGAGGACTTGGTGGCCCTGTTGCCGAACGCGAGTCCCGCCTGAATGTATAAAACGACCCCAGGGTGAGCTCAGTGGCTCTGTTGCCGAACGCGAGTCACGCCTGAGTGTATAAAACGACCCCAGGGTGAACTCGGTGGCTCTGTTGTCGAACACGTGTCACGCCTGAGTGTATAAAACGACCCCAGGGTGAGCTCGGTGGCTCTGTTGCCGAACGCGAGTCACGCCTGAGTGTATAAAACGACCCCAGGGTGAGCTTGGTGGCTCTGTTGCTGAACACGAGTCACGCCTGAGGGTATAAAACGACCCCAGGGTGAGCTCGGTGGCTCTGTTGCTGAACGCGAGTCACGCCTGAGTGTATAAAATGACCCCAGGGTGAGCTCGGTGGCTCTGTATGACTAATGGCGGTAGAGGACCGTGCGATCAAGGCTGACAGCAGAGGACCGTGCCGTCGAAATGACGGTAGAGGGTCGCACGATTGAAGCCGACAGTAGAGGGTCGTGCTGGTGTCATCGAAGCTGACGGCGCCACCGAAGCTGACAGTAGAGGACCGTGCCGCAGAAATGACGGTAGAGGGTCGTGCGGTCGAAGCTGACGGGCGGTCGAAGCTGACAGTAGAAGGTCGTGCCGGTGTCATCGAAGCTGACGGCGCCATCGAAGCTGACAGTAGAGGACCGTGCCGCAGAAATTATGGAAGAGGATCGTGCGATCGAAGCTGACGGGCGGTCGAAGCTGAGTGATGACAGAAGGCGTCTAGCTGCCTCCTGAGCTGGAAGAGACTTCTACAGAGCTGGGGGCTGCTAGCGAGCTGGAGACATCCGCCGAGCTGGAGACGTCCGCTGAGTTGGAAGCTATCTGGTCGCTTTCGTAAAGGTTGAACTGCTCCTGGGCTCGGGCTTCGTCTGCTTCTTGCCTGACGAATCTGTTTATCCTGGTCATCAGTGCTGCCATAGTGACCACGAGATACATGGCCAAGTCCCCTCGAAGTTTGTTGCCTGGTAGGAGGGCTTGTTGGAAAGACATGACTGCTATTGCATTTGAGGCATTCTCGATCTGGTTGTAGACAGCCCAGAACCTTTTGGCGAACTGCGTGACGTTCTCGGTCTGCTTCATTCTGAGGGCCATCAGTTCGGCGGCTGACCTGGGGATGACCCTGTGAACTTGGAACTTTGTCATGAAGGAACTACGGAGCTGCTGCCAACTTTTAATCGATCCTTGGGGGAGTGCGCAGAACCATTTTAGGGGGAGGTCCCCGACGCTGGAAGAGAAGACTCTGCAGTTCAGGTGGCGTGCACCGCCCCACACCGACATCCTCTGAGTGAAGTGACGGAGGTGTACTGCTGGGTCCGAGGTTCCATCGTAGACGACGAACCTCGGGACTTTGAAATCTTCAGGAAGGGGGAAGCTTCTGATCTCTGGAGAGAAGGGAGATGTGCCGAAATCGTCAGAGTTCACCCGAACTTGAGCGAAGCCGGTCATCTCCATGTGCTGTCGTACTGCTTGCTCTATACGTCGATCAAGCCACTCTCTAGAGTCGCGGTTGCTACCCGAGCTTTCGCCATGGGCCCGGCTACTTCTGTTGTCCTTCAGGGTGCGCCTTTTGGAAGGTAGAATCGAGGTCGAATCCTTGGGGGATGAACCTGATCGAGTATCCTGCTGTTGGACGCTTGCTGTGCCAGATCTTGCTCCTGACCTTACCCGGCGGGGGATCGTCGGTAGCTGTGTCGACAGTGTCAGTGGTTCCTTTCCCTTTCTGGTTCTTCGAGGCATGATGTTTACGAAGATGACTTTTTGTAGCCGTTCCCCATAGACGGCGCCAATTGTAGGTGCAAAAATGATGACTCACAAGATTAGGGGTGCCTGATAGGATTTATCCAAAGGAAAGAAGATGATCAGCTGCCTCAAAGCCTGAAAGGGAATAACAAACGGTCAGAGGACCCTGGCCTGAGTGGCGCAAGGCTCTCTGATGCCTAAGTTAGTGTATGAATTAAGCAGAGGATGGAGATTTTTGGGGAAGAAGATGGGCATACCAAAATGGCGTATTCCTTCCTCCCTTTGCTTGAATTGTACTTGTGTTTATATAGAGGAAGAGAGGAGGCAAAAGGGTGGTTGACTGTCTCGTCATAGCCCACTCTATCAGGTACTAGGGAGGCGCAATCCCATCGTAGTGTACTTTTCTTTAATTGCAGTCCCATCGAGCCTCATCATGGCGCTTTGGGAGCTATGGGCGGCGATCTATCAGGAGATACGGGCTCTCCCCTTGTCTTGTCGCACGGGCCGTAGCGTGCTTGAGCGTCTGTGGGAGGACAGCTGTCAGTGCTCAGTACTTTCATCGATATGAGGCGCTTGGCCGGGATGGAGTGTCTCGCCGAGGTGAGGACCTGGTGGAGATATAGGGCCCTGGCACTGTTGCAGAGGTGGATGGGGCTGGCACTATCGCCGAGGTCGGGGACGACGTGGCTTGGCTAGAGACTTCTGGCAAAGGTGCCAAGATGGAGCACTAGGCCGAAGTGGGGTGCTTTGGCCGAAGTGGATTTTGCCGAGGTGAAGTGCCTGGCTGAGATGGACCTAGCTGGTGCAGGAGCCCGAGATGGATCATCTGGCCGGGACTCTGATGAGTTCGGGAGTTTCCCCACACAATGGTGTATTGGCCAATTAGCAAATATAACTCACTGTTGTAATGACCCTAAACGTAAATTATACGATTCTCGAAAAAAAAGGAATAATCATGAGAATCCCATTCTCATGTATTTGATTATGTATTAAGTTGAATAAGATGTTGGTTGCAAGGAGAAACATTTCCTGAAAAGATCTAGGATATATTATACACCAAACACTGCTAGAAATCTTGGCTTTGGCGCATGAGGAAGCGGGCGGCCGCTTGGGGCGGTCGCAAGTATCATTATTAGCGACCGCCAGATTCACCATTAGCGACTGCTTATGGCGGTGGCTAAAGACCTATCTAATAAACCCCCGCGCCATCCCCCTTTTCCCCTCCCACTTTTTTTCCCCCTTTTCCCCTCCCCCGCTCTGCACTCCTCTGCTCCCACGATCTGCCCTCCCGCCGCGATTTTGCCGGAGCCGCCTCCCTCCCTCTCCCTCCCTCCCTCCCTCTCTTTATTTCTCTCTCTATTTCCCTCAGTCCTCTCCCTGTCGCTCTGCCTCTCTCCCTCTCTCCCTCCCTGTCCCGCGCGCCGGAGCCACCACCGGAAATCTCTCTCTGGGTCCCTGTTCCGGAGCCGCCCACGATCTCTCTCTCCCCATCCCTCCCTCTCTCTATTTCTCTCTCTCTCCCTCTCTCTCTCTATCTCTCTCTCCTTCGTCCCTCTCCCTCTCCCCTCTCTTTCTCTATCTCTCTTTCCCTTCCTCCCTCCCTCCTTCTCCCTCTCCCTCTCGGACTGCACTTTGCCCGTGAATCTGTGCAGGGCGATTTGCTGTGCTGCTCTTTTCCAAACAGGTAATTTTTGTCTAGCGAGGGATATGCATTGAATAGAGATCAGATTGAATTTGTCAGGGAACAAAATTATATGTTGTGCTATTGTGATGGCCAGATTTTCATGTATGGATCTTATGTATTTAGGGTGTTGCGGTGATAATGCCATTAGCCCAATACAAATAACAACATCTTCCTTCATTTGTCCTCACTCACCACCCTCCCCAACGTAACCGAAAGAAAACATCGTCTCTATTGTGGCTGCAACATTTTTCTTCCCCTCTGTAACTGGTAGGAAACTTTTTTTTTATGGCTGTTGTTATGATAATGCTATAAGTTTGGGATTCGATTCTATGTCCTTAGGCTCCTTTTTCTTTCAATTGATTATTGAACAAGATTCAATTAATTCATCATTGTGGATGAAAGGCAAATTGTGGTTAGAAGTAGAATAGCTAACAATGAAATAAGGTTAGATAGAATAGATTACCTTTTTTACTTTGATTATGTAGGATTGTAAATTCATCATAGAATTGAACTCAATCCAAAGCAAATAAGAGGAAGATGGAAGAAAGAGAGAAAAACACAGGTTTGGAGAATTGTAGGATGACTTGATGACTAGAAGTTGTGCACCTAGGTTAGTATTTATATCAAATTGAAAGAAATAAAAAATGATATTTAGAGACAATTCTCTTTGAAAACTTTCTTCTTGGCTAACATTTGAACTGTATGGAAGGAGTGCATTTTGCTTTGAAGGCAAATTCACTGATGAGATATTATTGGTATACAATGTAAAGTTTAATATTGCCTCATGGGTTTCTAATTTCTATCCTCCCTGATTTTCATTGGTTATCCATAGCTCTTATTATGATGAGTTGGTATGATGTGGCATTTTCTCTACTTTGGCATGCCAAATTAGCAAGCCAAGATGGATTCCTCCTCCAACTCCGAGTGGAGTTCTCAAGTTAAATTTTGATGGAAGTCACTAGGTAATAATCCAGGTTTAGCTTGTGCTGTAGGAATTATCTGCAACATTGAAACAACCACCATCCTTTCATAATCAGGTCCTGTTAGGTTTTATTCTGTTAATAAGAGATGGTGGCATTGAGATTTGGGCTTCTCGCAACACTCTCCCTCAAGATATTTGCAAATCTCTTTGTTATTTATTAGGTAATGGGACACAAATCCTAATTATTGGTAATAGGAGATAACTGAGGGGAGATCTTCATTAATATCTTCCGTTCTCATCTTGTATTAAAGAAGGTGAGATATATATGTAGCATAGAAGATTTTTAGTTCTTCCCCATTGAATTCTCTCGCTCTATGTATACTCTCCTCGTGGATATGATAAGCTTCATATGGTTGAGATCTCTTGTAGTTATCTCCTAAATCTGTACGTGTTACTTTTGTACCGTGCATCAAGTGGATCCCATTTTGTAGGATCGATCATGCCTTCCTTCCTTATTACAAGTAATGCTATACAATATTATAGTTTGGACTTATGGCCACATGGATTCCTAAGAATATTAGTATTTGTTTTTGGGGTAAAATACCAATGCTTGGATGTATTCATTCTTGATTCTTCAATAAGTGTAATACCTCTATTTTGCAAACAGGTAATTTTTTTTTTACTGCTCTTTTCCATGCTTTTTGTTTACATTTTATTGATCACCTCTGAGATCCAAACCGCTCCAGATCACTTCTTTTTTTTTTTTTTTTTCAGATCTTGTTCCTTAATGATTTTTGGGTGGGTGGCTTTGATTTCATTGGTGGGCCCCCAATGATGGATTTGAAGCATAGATCTGTTCTCATTTCTCTCTGTTTGCATTACATCTTTTAGGTTATCTATTGCAACCAGCTATTTGTCTTGATTTCTTGAATAATGGAGATATGGATGGTGTTAGTAGCATGTGACTGTTGTTGATTTCTTGTCATGAAGAAATTTGACCATTGGATAGATACCTTAAATGCATGCTAAAACAGTCAATTGTGAGTCCACCCACGGTCAATGTGCTTGAGATTGATGGTTATCATCAGTGAGAATTTACTTATTCATCAAAAGTTCAAAAAAAAAAAAAAACAATTTTGTGCTTGTGGGGGCTACCTCTTAAGCCATTGGATCTCAGCCTCCTCCCATGTGATAGGCAATGGGGCCTGGCTGTGTATGGGTGATGCTGTTTGATTATACCGTGACGTTGGATGTGATTAATTCCCATGGTGGTTATGGAAGTTAATCACATTCGAAAATCTGGTTCAGTTCCATGGTACTATGAGTGGAAATTCCTGAGCTCACCCACTAACCTAAATGGACTTGAACTGCTGATTTAGGGTTTAGGTTGACATTTCCAACTCCTTTTAACCTAACAGGAACTTTACTTGGTAAGGCTTTTTGGATGGACCCATTAACCATGCGGGTTGTGTTTTGTGGACATGTTAAACCAGATTAGTAAATTGGATGAGTTTCGATTGAGACTCTATATGTTACTCTATTGTGGCCCCAGATGGTGACTTGCTTAGCTTATTTATGATGGTGGGTGTTGACACCAAAAATGTCACTTTGCCTTTTCAAGATCCAAAGAGCTACATGAAGTCGCAACCTGCCATAAATAGGCAATGCTGCTTCCAAAAATCAAATCTTGTCAGAATCAAACAAAAACTGCAAGATTCTTCCAGACACCCAAAAAGAGGAGTACACAAGAAGTTTCGGGCCATTTCAAAATCATTTGGCCTAACTTCGCTTCTCCGACAGCCGAAAAGGAGCTCTCGGCGACAAAAGCTCTCCGGGACCATGATTTCCAAGACAGAGCCTATGGATCATCTTAAAATGACTCCAATAGGTTCCCTGTCAAATTTCAAGTCGATCGGACATCGGTTGACCGCACATCAAACCGCGACATCTTCATCGCGACAAAAAGCAAGTCTACAGGTGATAGGACCCCAAACGGCTTCAAAACTCAAACAAAAGCCTATGGTTGGTCTTATTTATTGCTCAGGAGGCTTCACACCAAATTTCAGGTCATTCCGACATCGTTTGACCCAGTTTCAGCTTCTGACAGAAAATCGGCAGCTCTGCGCGACAAAGTCTTCGGCTTTCTCAGGAAATTGGAAACTTTGCAAAATAAAATGCAAGGATTCTCATCAGGTTTCCTACAAAGAAATCAGGCCAATAAATGGTCAAAATGTCAAGGAAAAGTACAGCAGAAAAAGAATCGAAAAACAGCAAAAAACGGACGCAAAACGGGACACGAAAGGGGGAAAACCCCCCAGGGTCGCAGACCCCTGCGACCCTGGGCCAGGGTCGCCGGCGACCTTGGACCCCGGGGTCGCCGGGAAAGCCCCGGAAACCCTGGTTTTCGCTGTTTTTTTCGCGATTCGAGGAGCCCAGCCTCTGGTACTTTCCAAAATTCATGCTTTTGAGACACCAAGTCCTCTGACATCCGTCCAAAACACGGGTAAATCATCAAGAGTATCGAAGACAGTATTGATCGCCACCCGGTCAACCAAAAAAGTGTGCTTTCTACCCGACCGATCGAGAAATCGACAGGACAGATGGCACCGACCCGCTGTTGGCAACAAACACCTGAAATTACATGATCATCTGATGTCGATCTACATGAAGATCCATCGATGATCATCAACAGAAGAATCTCAAAAGACGTGGCACGGCCCGCGACTCTTCAGCTGCTCGGCGACCACTTAATGCGATTAATTGACTAGCTTTATTACAGTCATTAATCCATTTCTTTGGACGGCCCAATCAGAAGCAAGCATTCGGGAGTTACAAGTCAAGAGATTCATGTCATTTAACCCATGAAACTCCTCCCATCATGGCGATTAAAGGCGATTAAATGCCCTCAATCTCCTCCGGCCAATCAGAAGCCAAGAAAAAAGAGTTACAAAATAAACAATTCAATTTTGTAACTCCTCCCATTATGCGGCTTAATGACAATAAAAGCCCATAAACCCACCTAAAAGGCTACCTAAAAGCCTATAAATAGGAGGGCTCTCCAAGAAGAAACAACAACACAGAAACATCAGAAACATCAGAGAAAAAAGCACAGACAGCAGACAGAAATCCAGAGAAAGGAAAAAGAGAGAAAACTCTGCGGAAATTCTACACCGGCCACCGCAACAAGGTGACAAAAGTCCCTTGGGGGGTACCCCCCCCCCCCCCCAAGGTCCTTGCCTTCTCCTCCTGCCTCCAATGGCTTAGATATGGCTTTTCAGCCCGTCTACTCGGCTTTTTATTGGACATAGGACCTTACTTTGGTCTTTGTCCTCTAAAAACCTGAGGTTATAGCCAAGCCAAGTGAATCAATAGCATCCTCTGTTCTCATCTGCATGGATGATGGCGAAGCCCACATATAGCTTGCGACCGTCAATCTAAACGAGTCCCCACAATCTCCTGAGAAGTTAGATCCTCCTTTTCTTGCTTTTCATTGTAGTTTGTATTTTTTCAAAAGAGACAAAAATCACAATTCTTATTTTTCATTGTTGATAAGGATTGTAAATCGGCTATAAACGCCAAAATCGGCTATAAACGCCAAAAATCGGCTATAAACGCCAAAATCGGCTATTAATGCCAAAAAAATCATCTTTCACGGCAAATCAAAAAAAATGTCTCTTTTCTTAAATATATGTGCAATGGGAAACTTGAAAGAAGTTGATTTCCTTTTTACTTGCGAAGGTTGATCTCCGGATCACCACTTGTAATTCCAAGTAAAAATAGAAAATCTGGCACACCCACACAAAAAAAAGAAATGTTGATGCATGCCCTTGCCCCCCGGTTACGAAAGGGTCGGACCCGACGGACTCCCACGTCCGCCGACCTCGGTAGAACCGAGCAGGAGCGCGGTCCATCAAGCTGGCATCACCCGGTGGGACTCGTTTATTTGAGAACACGATGCTAGAAATGAAATATTTGCATATCATATATTTTGCTCTATGCTTATATTTCTTTTCTCGATTCCTTGGCTACTTTATAATTGGTGGCCTATGTTGAATTCCGCAAAAAAAAAAAATTGAGATGAGATTTTTTGTTTGGAAATTTCTAATTCTTTGAATTTATTTCCACTCTTTCTCTTTTCAAAAAAAAAAAATCAGATTTTTCATTTTTGGATTCAAAATTGAGAAACTTTGATCCTTTTGGGCACTGGCGCTCGCGGAAATCGCCGAGACCGTGTTCGGATCGGGGGTTGGGTCATTGTTTCTCTTCGATGAGTTCATTAAAAATCTAAAAAAATATATATATATATATATAAAAGTATAAAAAATTTTTAGATTTCTCAATTTGGATTCAAAATTGAGAAACCTTGATCCTTTCCCTTCTGGGCACTGGCGCTCGCGGAAATCGCCGAGACCGTGTTCGGATCGGGGGTTGGGTCATTGTTTCTCTTCGATGAGTTCATTAAAAAATCTAAAATATATATATATATATATAAAAGTAAAAAAAAAAAAGAATTTTAGATTTCTCAATTTGGATTCAAAATTGAGAAACCTTGATCCGTTCCTATCATTCATCGCGCTTGCAGAAATGTTGAGCCTGTTCGACTAAGGTTTTGGGCCATTGTTTCTCTTCGATGAATTCATAAAAATAAAATAAAAAAAAATAAAAAAAAAGTCATAGACCACTAAGGTTAAACCAACTGTGTTCTTTGATCATGGTTGATTCAAAGAAACGCCTTGTCCAGAGTGTGGAGACAGCTTGACTGTTCTAGGCAAGGGTCCTCCAAACGGGTTCATTAAGTAATCCTACCCTTACCTGGGGCAATTCTATCAATCAAGATTTCATCAGACCGGGTTAGGAGGCCTACGTGTACTCTCTCGTCTTTTAAATAAATTTTTTTCAAAAATAAAATTTTTAAAAATAAAAATAAAAAATAAAAAATAAAAAAAAAAAAATTTCAAAAAAAATCTTTAAAAAAAATAATAAAAAAATAAAAAAAAAGATTTTAAAAAAAAAAAATCTTCAAAAATCTTCAAAAAAAAAAAAAAAAACTTCCGTCATTTTGGGTTTAGATTAGAGAAATCTTGGTCTTCTCCTTTCTGAGCACTGGCGCTCGCGGAAATCGCTGAGCCCGTGTTCAGATTGGAGTGCCTTTTGCTCTCTTTGATGAACCCGATATTGGCCTTTCAAAAAAAAAACTCATCATTTTTAGATTCAGATCCGAGAAATCATGGTTCATTTCTTTCTGGGCACTGGCGCTCGCGGAAATCGCCGAGACCGTGTTCAGATTGGAATACCATCTGCTCTCTTTGATGAATCCAATCTTGACCTTTCAAAACAGAGAATCTCATCTCATGGATGCGGTCTCAAAACATTTGTGTCTAGCGGTACTAGTATGCCCTTTCAGGGTCTACTGTATTGCGACCGGCACATCTGTAACTCCAACTTTATATTCTTCTTACCTCGAGCAAGCTCTGCTTCTCGATAAGTCGAATTTAAGTTCACAATTGCTTCTAGCAGTCACTGGGATGCCCATTCCGGGCTTACCACACCTGCGATCAGAACAATTGTACCCTCTATGGCATTTTGCCTTCCTCATATTGCTTGGGTCATCTACCTCGAGCAATTTGAAAAGACGAAACCATAGAACTTCCCATTTATGATCATTATATTCTTGTGATTACTAATGGATGTGGTCTTGTTTCAGAAATTTTCGAAAAACTAACAATGGCAGCTTCACTAACCATTACCTTCGACGAAAACAAGCACCAACTCATGCTTCAACAGAAGCAAACCACGCGCACCTACAAGCGCCCCATCAGCTGCCGAAGTGTCAACTCCCTCGGCAACTCTCTGAACTCCGGGTCGACCTCGACTCCCCGGACTATCGTCTTTGGGACGCTGGGACCATTCCCACTTCCCGAGGAACAAACTGCTCCCTCCCAGAAGCAGACCCTCGCCTCTCAAAGTGTCACTACCATGACACCAAAGGCGAGCACCAGACGGCCTGAAGCCCGTGGCAGCCCCACGAAGCCTCAACCTGCAAACAACCAGGTCTACCCCAAGACTTGGTCCCCAAGACCTTCACCAAAACAGAGAAGGTCCCAAACATCCACTAAGCCAGCGTTCCTGGCCCCACTCAAGGAAAACCAGTTCTATCCTCTTGCTTACATGAAAGAGGAGAGACCCATCTCCAACCTGACTCTCAAGTCAACCCAGCATGAGCCGGCTTGTTCCTAGTTCCTACAAGCCCAAAATCAAGTCATGCATCACAAGGCCTCCACAAGCACCTGCTAAGGCCTACAAACCTGCAGTTCGACCCTTCATCTCTACAGGGGCCAAACTTCAAAAATTCAAAGCTTCGCTGCAACAGGCGAAGGACAGGGTTCGCATCCTGTCCTTGCCCAGCTACAAAGAAGACAGGCTCGGCTGCTGCGCCCGAGGGAGCACATCCTTCATCGTCAAAGCCCAGTCAGAGCTGACCGAAGCTCAAATTGCTCGTCGTATACGCCGCCGCGCGTCGTACCGACAAAAGAGACTACAGAAGCAAAGGACCCAGCCTCCCACACTTCAAGTCTCTCCCAAATGGGTCGAAAAAGAAAGACCCAACCAAGTTGCTGCCGTCCATATGGTTGGAAAAAACCAGAAGGCGCCAAAAATCAGCAACAAAAATCCATGTCCGACGTCCGATGACCCGCAGCGTCTCCAGGACAAGAAGACATTCAGAAGAATCCCCTGCTCCTTCAAGCAAAGGACAGCAGAGTGATCCTTCCTCAAGCTCTTCTTCAAAAAGAATGAGCCCCAGCTCAGTCACCAGGACAGTTTCTTCGTTCGAATCACGAAGGATGAATGTCTTGGCTACAAATTCTGAGCCACCACCCCGCAATCCACCTCCAGAAGATGCGATCACCCGCATCCAGCAGTTGGAACAAGGCCAGCAGAGGATTGAAACTCTGATGGAAAACCTTCTCCTCGCCTTCCAAAATCAGGCGAACAATGAACCTCCTCCGAATCATCAAGACGACGAGGTAAATAGAGAAGAAAATGAGTAACGCGCCCTTACCAAAAAGGACGTAGACGGTATCCTCGCCAAAGCAAAAGAAGAGGATATACTCAAAGAGCATGGGATCAAGCCACCATATCCCTTATGGATGGACTCGGTCCCGTTCCCCACCAAATTCAAGCATCCTACTCTCCAAACATATACGGGGAAAGGATCAGCCAGACAGCACGTCATCCACTTCAAGATCCTGACAGGAGCTATCGCAGATCAAGATGCACTCAAGATCCGCCTTTGTGCAAGTACCGTAAAAGGTACGGCCTTTAACTGGTACTCCCTTTGCCGGAGGAGTCAATCCAAAATTGGGCCATGCTAGAGACACGCTTCCTGACTCACTTCAAAGGTGAGGATCACCCCGCTACTATGGCTCAGCTGTGCAGCCTAAAACAGGGGGAGAATGAATCAACATATGACTTCATTCACAAGTGGAAAGCAATGGCATACAAATGCTCTGATGTATTGCCACAAGCGTCGCTAGTCGACATATGCCGAAACAACATGAGAGCCAGAATCCGCTCCATGATCATCGGCAACAAATCAAAAAACCTGGGAGAACTCCTAGAAGCTTCCATGGAAGCTGAAACGGTGATTAAAGACCTCAACAGTCAGAAATCATCAAGAAAAGAGCCAACCGCCATTGCAACCTCTAAACCAAAGAAGAAAGAGGTCCTCAATGTGCAGACCAAGTCAGCTCCTCAGCCATCAAAGAAAGCTGAAAACAAAGCTGTTGGTAAGAGACCTGAACTCTCTGATGCCTTCAAAGAACGAGTAGAGAAGAAATACCCGTTTGATGAAGATGTTGATGAAATCTTTGGGGCTCTTGTGGCAAACGGCAAGCTCACCTTGCCTGAACCAAAAAGACCGGGTGATGTTGGCAAAACCAACGATCCTCGGTACTGTCCATACCACCAGATGATCTCGCATCCTCTCAATCAATGCTTCGTTGTGAGAGAGAAAATAAATGAGATGTGGAAAAACGGAGTCATTACCTTAGACAAAAACTATGGGTCTGCCTCCGTCAACATGGTGACATGTGGACAAACATCAAGATCACCGAAGAAGAAGATCACTACTTCCTTCAAGGTGATAAACTCAATCGAAGCGTCCGAGGAACTGGTTCCTTACCCGACACCAGACGGACAACCGATATGGGTACATCCCGATCTCCTGGAAGATGAAAATTGGGAGGTCGTGAAAATAAAGCCTACAGCTCAACAGCGAAGGCAGGCTAGGAAACATCTCCTCAAGCTCAAACGGCAAGAGAAGACCCAGCCAAAACTAGAGGTCAAAGAAAAGGCAGAGGCTTCCTCTACCGCTTCACTGGAGGTAACAAAAACATCCCTTCCAGAGACTTCAAAGGGGGTAAGGAAATTCACTCTCAGTGATTTCATGCCACCTCAACTTAAAGAAGCCATGCAGGAGACATCATACTCTTGCAATTCGGTAGTTGGATTCTCCATTGATGGATACGAATCCAGCGACACCGATGATGGATTCGAATCCAACTACACAGATGAGTGGGAGGAGTCCCTTGAAACAGGAGAATATCTCTCCGATGAAGAATGGGTTCCTGAGTCTCATCTTATGCCAGTAATCTGGTATAACCCCCTACAGCCACAAGGATCCTGGTCTGATGATGAAGAAGACCAAGAGGCTGTACAAGAAAATGCTGCTGACCCAGCACCTCTCATTACTCCAGTGGAAATCAACAATGTTGAGCCACAAAGAGATGATGAAGAAGAAGATCCGGCTCCCATGCCTGATCTTGAAGAATATGCAAGGATCTTGCAGCGACTCGCTCTAGAACAAGAGCAAGAACGCGTCAACGAGCCTCCTCGCAATCCAGAGCCTGAAGTCCCTGAAGACGACTAGGTACATCCTCCCTTAACTCTTGAAAATGGAGAAAATTGCTGGATAGACGATCCTCTCACATCCGAGGATGAGTCTGACTCCGATCAGGCAACGTCTCCCGTCAGAGCTTCCTGTAATGTGATAATTCGGGATTATAGCTCTTCCTGAAGCATCGTCTGATGAGAGCACTTACACTCCGGCGACGCCTAGCAATGTATCTTCTGGAGCCACCTCGTCTCACGTGACTTTCACTGAGATGACACCCTCTCAGGTTTCTTCTCCTGAGACTGTGACTTCAAAGTTCACACCCTTCCTGACTGAAGAATTCCCAGCCATTGATGCTTAGGGCAATGAATTAGTCAACGAAGAAGAAAGATTGCTGGATGCTGTTCAGGACTTGTTCCCGGAAAATGCTCCATGCAACACAATCACTGAGGATGGTAACTCTGCTGCTGATGCATCCTCAGCAAATGAAAACCGACAGCCTCTTGATCCTGAAGACAATCTTCCAAACGAAGACCCTTCTCAAGAAGCTCTCGAAGTTGGTAGAGGCACCCGCTCTGGCCGGGACTACCAGAAAAATTACAACCAATCTTCCTTTACATATGTAAATCCTTCGGGAAAAGATGTTGTAAGCGCCCCTAGTGGCAACAATGATGAACATGCAGGCCCTAAGGAGGCTTTCAAGTATGACTTGATTGAACACTTCAAGCACATACCTGCACGTCTGCACATCCTAGATTTGTTGCGAATGTCTCCGCACACTCGTGATAATCTCATTTCGGAATTACAAAAGCTGAATGAGGATGTCGACAAACATGCCCCGCAAGTCCTCCAAATTGAAATGGATTACCGGGTCAAAAACTCAGAAGCCTCCTCAAAGGGAGAAAAGAAGAAAACTGAGGGATCATGCATTGAATGCCTCTCGGTTAAAAAAGCAGCCAGTGCAACCATCGCCTTCACAAAGGATGACCTCCTACTTGGCGAAACCAGGCATAACCGACCCCTGTACTTCACAGGGTATATCAAGGAAATGCCTATGCATAGAGTTCAGATCGACCCAGGTTCTGCACTCAACCTTATCTCCACATCGGCTCTTGAAGAGTTGGGCATCCCACCCAGCAAACTGAGCCACACATCTGTATCTATCTTTGGATACGATGGGAGTACTCAAAGGCCTATCGGCAAAATCAGGTTCAAATTGCAGATAGGTGATCTTATCTCTGAGGTCACAGTGTATGCAATAAAGACCCCTTCATGCTACAACATCCTTCTCGGACGCCCTTGGATCCATGAGAATGGTGTTGTCCCTTCAACTCTGCATCAATGCATCAAGTTTGTTGGCGACGACGGCATGATACATCGAGTCTTTGCAGATAGAAAACCCTTCAAAGGTAAAGAAATCCACTTCGCAGACTCACAAATGTATGAAGGTGAAAAAGAAGAAGAGGAGAAGCATACAGCATCCTTTGCCGAAAATCTCCAGAAAGATAAAGGCAAAGCTCCTCAACAATCACCGGAAGAAAACAAACCATCCGGTAAATCTGAAGAGAGCATGCAAACTCCCTTCATCATCTCCCTCAAATCTTCAAAGCCTTTGGTCATCACAACTAAAGTGAAGAAGGCAAAACAAAAGCCTGGGGGCAAATTTGTTGTCTCTTTCGTGTCTATCATGCAAGACACGGACTCGGATTCAGAGCCAGAAAATGACACATCGTCAAGCCAAGCTGACACTCAGCAAGTTCAGCCTGCTCTTACTCCAATGGAGACAACTTCTGACATAGAAGATCCTACGTCAGCTTCCTTCGTTGTTCCAGCAACTTCAACAAATGGAAAAGCCGATCTTCTTCCATAGATCGGATGCTTCTTCATCAAATTCCATGCTTGAACCTTTCCAAAATAAAGGTACGCCTCAACTATCCTTATACAGTTCTGTGGCACAAGCTATTATGAAGAAAATGGGCTATGACGCTCAAAACCCAGTCGGTTTGGGAGAAGGACGCGGTATTCTCACACGATTGGGGCCCGTCTTGACCAAAAGCCAGCTGGAAGATTGGAGACTCTACGGCTATGTAGAAAAGTCTTCACACGGGTTAGGGTATGATCCTGACACTCCCTTGAGACAGTTGACACAAAGGCTTAAAAGTCAATATACAGACCAAGCCTCAACATCTCAAATCCATGAAGACATCGATCTCCCTGGATATCTCTTTGATGAGTCACCTGACAAAGATCCAGGAAGCTCATCAATTGGCACGATTTCTCCGAAAATGAAGAGGAGTTGTCCGATGGCACAGACGTGTGGACTTCTGACCCAGAAGAACCCTCATCTCCAAAAGAAGTAGCCTACTTCGACTCGGTTTCAGCAGGCGATTGGGATCATCTCATAGCAAGCCTTGGGAAAATTACCGATCAAGAAGACCCGTGGAAAGGAACAAAACCTTGGTCTGGAAATGCCCTTGAAACCCCAGAAGGTTTCGTTGAGCTGGAAGCCTCCGAAAATATTGTGGAGGAACCACCTTCGAACCTTCCAACAGAAGATCCTGTTCAAAAGATAGACTTGGGAACACCAGATAACCCACGTCCTGTATTCATAAGCAAGATATAAAGGATGATGAGTTACCTGAGTATATCGCTTTTCTTCGTGAGTTCGTTGATTGCTTTGCATGGTCTTATGCTGAAAATGCCAGGCTTAGACCCCAAATATCAGTTCACAACTCAATCTTCAAGAAGACATCAAGCCTGTCAAGCAAGGCCAAGAAGATTCCGTCCAGATGTGATGAATAAAATTGAACAAGAAGTTCAAAACTCAAAAGCGTCGGCTTCATCCGTGAGGAACAACATCCTGAATGGTTGGCCAACATTGTCCCCGTGACAAAGAAAAATGGGCAGATCAGGGTCTGTATTGACTATGGAGACCTGAATGGCACATGCCCAAAAGATGAATTTCCGCTCCCCATACCAGAGGTAATGATTGATAATACCTGTGGATTCGAGCGAATGACATTCATGGATGGTTTTCTCTGGCTACAATCAGATAAAGACGCATCCTGAGGATGAAAAACATACATCCTTTCGAACCCCATTTGGCGTGTATTGTTACACTGTCATGCCATTTGGTTTGAAGAATGCTGGTGCCACATATCAGAGGGCTATGATGAAAATATTCCAAGATATGCAGCACAAGACGGTTGAATGTTACGTTGATGACCTCGCCGTCAAAAGCAAAAGAAAAGAGGATCATCTCGAAAACCTTCGAGAAGTCTTCCTCCGGCTTCGCAAACACAAACTGCGAATGAATCCATTGAAATGCTTCTTCGGCGTCTCGTCGGGTAAGTTCCTCGGATTCTTAGTTCGGAAAGCTGGAATAGAGCTTGACCCATAAAAGTCAAAGCCATTCTAGAAATGCCCTCTCCAAGAACCTTGAGAGAACTCAAAGGGCTTCAAGGGAGATTGGCCTACATCAGACGGTTCATCTCCAATCTTTCGGGGAAATGCCGTCCATTCTCCCGGTTGATGAAAAAAGGTGTAAACTTTGTCTGGGATGCTGACTGTGAAGCTGCTTTCCAAGACATCAAGTCATACCTGACAAAACCTCCAGTGTTAGCTGCTCCTACCACTGGAAACCATTCATCTTGTACACAAGAGCCCTTGATCACTCTTTGGGAGCTCTGCTTGCGCAAGAAAATGATCAAGAAAAGAAGCTGCTCTATATTACCTCAGCCGCATGCTAGTAGGTGCAGAGCATCGCTACTCTCCAGTTGAAAAGGAATGTCTTGCAGTGATGTTCGCCGTACAGAAGCTGCGTCACTACTTGCTTTCCAACACAGTCTACCTGGTCTCGAGGGTCAACCTCTTGAAGGTCCTTGTCACAAAGGCAGGTTCTCTCAATGCTCGACTGGCAAAATGGTCCATCCTTCTGTCACAATTTGATATTAGGTATGTACCACAAAAAGCAATCAAAGGGCAAGCTCTAGCGGACTTCCTCGCAGAGCATCCATTGCCTAAAGATTCTCCACTCAGAGATGATCTCCCAGACGAACCAGTCTACAATGTGGAGACTTTCTCACAAAGTGCCTCCTGGGACATGTACTTTGACGGTGCAACCAGGACAAATGAAAAAAGACAGCTGATCTCGGGAGTTGGCATCCTCTTTGTTAGCCCCGACAAATACATGATTCCACACGCTTTCTCGCTACTGGAACCATGCACAAACAATGCAGCTGAATATCAAG